>PVJA010036672.1:0-20910 GCA_004027025.1 Myocastor coypus
ATAGATAGATAGATAGATAGATATAGATATAGATATATAGATATATATTCTTTTTTCTTTCCTCTATCCCAGTTGTTTTTTCCTTTTGAGCAGTTTCTTTCCTTTTTTGCAATATCTATTGTGCCTTTTGAATATTATTATTATTATTATTATTAATTTAGTATAGGGCTTACAGGGTTTACAGGGTCTCACTATGTAGATCAGACTCATAGTGATACTCCTGTTTTCAGTTTCCCAAGTAATGGAATTGCAGGCATGTGCCACCATTCCCAGTATCAATCACCAGCTTGTGTATCCTGGGGGTGGGGCTGGCACCCCAGCCTCTATGCTCTGCCTAAGCAGGTGCTTCAGTCCACTGAGTGATCTGGCCAGTCTACTTTTTGGATTTTATTTGCTATGATGTTTACATATGTGGGCCTGATTTATTTTACTTATGAATACGGTCACTACTTGCATTCGTTTACCCACAGAAGCCTCAAGTTTATCTCTTTATAGCTCAGTAATATTCTGCTGTATAAAAATACCACATCTTGGCTGGAGAGCTAGTCCAGCAGTCTAAGCACCTGCCTGGCAAGTACAAGGACCAGGATTTGATCCCTGGTTCTGCATGCTGTGCTGGCCCCAGAACCCTGGGTGTGCCGGGCTGGCCACCAAGACCAGGCATGGTGATACATGCTTGCAATCCCAGCTCTGGGGAGACTGAGACAAGAGGATCACTATGAATCCAAACTGTGTAGTGAGACCCTGAACCACACAAATAAATAAATAAATAAATAAATAAAAGTAATAGTAACAGAAATAATAATAATAATGCATACATACATAGCACATTTTTCTTATCCATTCCTCAGTTGATGGACATGTGGGTTATTTCCAAGATGTAGCTAGAACAAATTGTGTCACTATAAACATGGGTGCACATATATCACTGTGGTGTAATGTTTTTAGCTATTCTGGAAAAATACTCAGAGAAGGGACAGCTGGTTGAATGGACCCTCTAATCCTGGTTTTTGAGGAATCTCCTCACTGATTTCCACAGCCAGCCTAGAGCGTGACACCTTCTGTGGAGGGGCTCCTGTGTGCCGCGTGCTCCTCTGTACGCGACCACACATGGAATCCTTGCAGCCCCTGCATGAGGTGCGCTGCACTATTTATCCCATTGTACACACGAGGCAACAGAGACTGAGAAAGGACCTGTGCTTTTTTGAAAGTCAAAAGTGACTTTCAAAGTATACCTATAAGTGACAAAACTATACCTTATTATTATTTTAGTTTATTAGTATGCAACGATTCCCTTCTTCATGGGGAGATGGTGTGTGTCTGTAACACACCTTAATTTCTTTATTCATCTCCCTTCCCTCCTTACATTCCCCACGGGGAATGACACACGCACATAGTATCCCACTTCCTTTTCTTACCCTCATCCCTTTCTTCACTCCACGTTTTTGTTCCCATTCCCTCTGATAACCAGCTATCTCCCTCTGTTTTTTTTTTTAAATTTACTTTTAATTTTTAAATTTTTTTCCATTTATACATTTGGTACAGGGTCTCATTACACAGTTTGGACTCACAGTGATCCTCCTGTTTTCAGCCTCCCCACCACTGGGAGTACAGACATGTGCCACAAAGGGGCTGGTGTAGCATGTGGGATAGGGAATCAAATCCTGGTCCCTGTGTTTACTAAAGCAGCTGCTTCCCTCTATTTTATTATATATCTTTTACTTTGCTATTTTATTTTATTCATATAAGGTAATCAACTTAAGCTGTGTGTTTGATTTATTTCATTTAATATTATGGTCTCAAGGTGCATCCATTTTCCTACAAATAAGCCGGGTATGGTGGTGCATGCCTGTAATTCCAGCACGTGGGAGGCTGAGGTAGGAGGATCAATGTGAGTTTGAGACCAGCCTGGGCTACAAAAGTGAGCTCAAGGCCAGTCTGAACTGCATAATGAGACCCTATCTCAAAAAATAAAAAAAATTTCCTACAAATGACTTTAGTCTATTTTTTATGGCAGCATAGTACTCCATGATGTGTAACTATCACAGTTTTCTTATCCATTCATCTTTTGATAGACATATGGGCCACTTCTAGGCTTTAGTTACTTTAAATTATATTGCTAAAAACATGCATATGCATGTATCACTATAGTATGATGTCTAACTCTTTTGGGGAAAATACCTAGAAAGGGAATAGCTGGCTCAAGCGGAATTTCTATTGTTAGGTTTTAAGGAAATGCTGTTTTGGTTTCCACAGTAGTTGTATAAGCTTACATTCCCACCACCATGGAATAAGGATCTCTTTTCCCCATTGTCTCTCCAGTATTTGTTATTATTTGAGTTCTTAGAGATAGGAATTCTTTTTAGGGTAAGATAAAATCCCAGTGTTGTTCTAATTTGCATTTCCCTCAAGGCCAGAGGCTGGACTTTAGCTAAATCTTTTCTTGGTTAAACTTTAGCCAGATCTTTTCTCAGTGTCTTCTCCAAGATTGTCCACGCCATCAGCTTCCTGCAGAGGTGCATCAACACCAGTGGAGTGAAATCTGACCCAGGATCAGAATCATGTGGGGAGCCTTATAAACACAGATTCTTGACTTTTTAAAAAAAAAATTAATTTTTTTTCAGGCAAGGTCTTGCTGTGTAGTCAAGGCTGGCCTTGAACTCATGGCAATCCTCCTGCTGCAGCTTCCTGAAATTCCTTTTTTTTTTTTTTTTTTGTTTTATTTTTTAAAATTATCCCCAGAGCTGAGCTGAGTCCATGTCGTATACTAGAATTCTGATAGGTGTAGCCCAAAGCCAGCTGAAGGCAGCTCACCACAGAAGCTGGCAGCCTGGGCTGAGCACAAAATTGGTCTCATGAGAAAAATATTCTAGAAAAGTGATGTAGAAAGGCCTCTTGAACAAAGGCTGAGGTAAGTAGAATCCTGGCAGCAGGAGCCTCGGCGAAGGGCACACCAGGGAAGGAGCCGCATGGGTATGTCTAGGCATTCGACAGACTTGATGACAATCCCTCCAGCCCTTGCATCCTGGTGCTCACACTCTGATTGTGGGTGGGACTTGGATGTCACTCCTGTGATTACATTACTTTTATTCATTTCCATCTTGCTAGCAACATATTCTTTCTGTCCCACTGATTCTGTGGCCTACTTCTGGGGGCACCTGCCCTGCGAAGAGTGGCAGATGGCCTATAGAACTTGGGGGCCTCAGTCCTTCAGCTTCAAGCAACTGAAATCTGCCGAGCTCACTTGAGTGTGGCTTTATGTGGGCTCAAGGACACCTTTTCCCAACAGTTTTCCTGTGAACAATAACAACAAGAAATGGACAAAAACCAAAACAGTAACCAACCCATACTGAAAGAATGGCAGGCAGGTAGGACAGTTTTTCAGTTTCCTACTTGCTTGACACATGTCCTGTCAGAAACCACGGCTGCTGACAACAGTGCAGATAGGCTGTGATAGGAAATAAGGCTTTCAACATGAAGTACCTATGGATCATGCTAAGAAACATGTTTCTCCTTGAGGACACAGTGAGGGGGTATTTTAGGGGCATGCAACATGGTCAGATCTCTATTAGACAAAGATTGCTTTGGTGACGAGAGCCCAGGGTGGACTGAGGAGAGGAGACCTTGGTAGAACATTGCCAACATTCAGAAAAGAGAGGCTAAGGGAGGCCTTCCTAATAACTCAGTGGACTAAAGCACCTGCTTCAGCGGAGTGCAGCAGCCAGGGTTCAATCCTCAGCGTGTTGTGCCTGTCCCGACCTGGGGGCATGTTGAGATGATTGAGACTGGGCTTGGTGGCACACACCTATAATTTCAGCACTTTGGGAGGCTGAAAACAGGAGAATCACTATGAGTCTGATCTACATAGTGAGACTCTCTAGATTCTGTATCCCTTAATGCATGAGAGAGACAGAGAGACAGAGACAGAGAGACAGAGAGAGATGGAGACAGAGACAGAGAAACAGAGAGAGACAGGGAGACAGAGACAGAGAGACAGAGAGACGGGGGCGGGGGCTAAGAACCGGAGTCGATGAGAAGCTGTGAAGATAGACAGGACGACAATTTGTATTTGGAAGCAAAAAAGCAAAACACCTAGGAAAACATTGCTCCCATTCTCAAACTTCTCCAGGAAGGGAAATCTTTTCCTTCTGTCCAATACTCTAGCAAGTCTGACTTTGTTGACTTGGTTTAGCACCACCTGGTGAGTGGGATTGTTACGAAGAGTTTTGTGCCGTGAGATTCCTTTCTTCCTCCCCCTCTGGGCACTCTACATGGGGATTGGGCAGCTGTGATGATGATTTTCATTTTACAAAGCAACAGAGAAGAGCTGCAATGAAGTAATTCCCATGGAATCTTGTTGGTCAAATGTCACTTATCAAGTCGTCTGCCACCACTTACCGGATTTAGCATTTCTCCTTTTCTGCGGAGATGTTATTTAGACCTTAATAAGATCTTGCGGAATGAGAGGTGAATGCAAAGAAGAAATCTTGACCCTTCACTATCTATCCATCCTTTCAACATTATTGACACTAGCTTTAAAGATAACCAGAGTTAAATAAGAAATAACTTTACTCTCAAGGCATTCACAATCTACTGAGAAAGACAGGTGAATAAAATAAAAACTGCAGCAAAGGTTCTGAAACTAGAGGCACAGACTGAGGGTTGAAGAGTCTCCACTAAAAGACTGAGACATCATTCAAGTTGAGGGATTTTCCAAGTAGAAGAACCAGCTCACGCAAATGTGTACCGGCATGAAAAGACACATCCCTACAACGAATGTAGCATAGGACGCAGATAAGAGAGAGAAAGAGAATCAGGAAGTCTAAGGTTGGAGAGTTCAAAGGCTTCAGTTCTGGTGTCTAAAAGGCTTGGGCCATGTTTTGCAGGCAGGAACACCCTTTGTTATGGTTTATGTCTAGTTGTTCCCCCAAAGCCTCATGAGTCAAGGGGCGGGCACTTCTAGAGTTTGAAACTTGATCCATGATCCCTGGGATTATGGGTTTTAGTACTGATGGGATTATGGGTCTAAGTACTTCTGGGATTATGGGTGTAGCCCAAGGCGGAGGTGGAGGCGGAGGCAGAGGCAGAGAGCCTGAATGTCATATAAAGAGAGACAGAGAGACAGACTAGAGCTGTTGCTCTCTGCTGCCCTGTTTGGTTGGCTACCTCTGCCACCATTTTGTTGCTGTTCCGCTGCCATGAACTGGATGCTTTCTGCCCTGTTCCACTCAGCCTGGGTCAGCCGAATATGGACTGAAACCTCCAGTAACTGTGAGCTAATAAACCTTTCCTTCCTTCACCTTGAGTGTCAGGTATTTGTCTCAACAATGAGTAAAAAGTAACTAAGATACCCTTAAAGAAAAATAAATAGAGGAGGTGCCCAGTCAGAGTTTCATCCTACGAAATGTACTCTTGTGCATTGTGAAAACTAAGGTGCTCTGTGTCAGTAAAGGAAGACAAAGTGGAAGCTATCCAAGCCAGTTCCCCTGTTCAATAAGTTTTATCTTTATTTTTTCCAGTATCTCTTAGTGCTGTTGACTTGAATTCTACTGCCACACCTGTGTCCAAAGCACCCCAAGTCTACTGCACACCTCCTTTGCACTGTTCTACCTGAATCCATTCTTCATTTTCTCAAACCCATTTTCCATTCCATCCAAAAATTTTAGTCAAATGTGTGTACAATAAACTACTCAGATTCTAACCATTCAATTTCATGACTTTTGACAACTGGATGTACCCAGGCTACTATTGGCCCAGTCAAGACACCTCCATCCTAAAACAGTTCCTCTTTTCCCCATCCAGCCAATTTCTATCCACCAGAGGAAACTGCTATTCTGTTTTCCAGTATCAAAGATTAATTTATTATTATCAAACAATTCATCACTTATATTCCTCCCAGCAATATGGAGAATTCCAGGGTCACCAAATTCTTGCCAATAGCTAGTATTTTCTGATTTTTAAATTTTAGTCACTAGGTAGGTATGAAGCAGCACCATACTGTTGTTTTAATATGTTATCCATTAGGACTGATGATATTGACCAGCTTTTCACGTGCTAATATACTTGTTGAAACATTCTCATTTGATGCATATATTTAAGCATGTTGCCCAATTTGCCCTTTTTTTTTTTTTTTCGTGGATCGACTTTATTCTTGATTTCTAGGACTTTGGACTATATTTAGGCAGACATGTGCATTGAAGAATGCTTTGTCCTGGTCTATGGCTTATTTTTTATTTTAGTTCTGGCAGCGCAGAAGCTTGAAATTTTGATGAAGTCTAGTTCGTCAGTTCTTCACACTACTAGTTTTGTTGAGGTATAATTGGCAAATACAGTGATCACTGCTTGCTACATGCTAAAAAATTTTGCTAACCCCTATGGTGTGGGGATTGCCTTTATGTTTTCTTCTAGGTGCTTCAGAGTTTTAGCTACTACATTTAGGCCTATTGCTCATTTAAAGAACTTTTAAAGGGTCTGTGTGGTAGGAGTTAGAGTTTTTTTTTTTTCATATTTTCCTATTTGTTTCCATAGCTTTTTGGAGAGAAGACTTTCATTTCTACATGGGCTTTTCTTGAGGTTTTGATAAACATTAAAATGATTATGTGTGGACAAGTCTATTTTTGGTTTCTATTTTGTCCCATTGGCCTAAATGCCTACCGTAAGTCCGTATTCAGTTATCTTTATTATTATTGGTTTGAGTATAGATTCACACTGCCTTTATAAAATAAATTGGGGATTGTTCTCCCTTTTTTGATTTTCCAAACTAATTTGTGCAAAGTTGATGCTATTTATTGGCAAACGTTTATCAAAACACATGAGTGAAAACAGCTAGGTCTGGAGTTTTCTTTATATGTAGTTTTGATTGCATATTCAAATTTTCTAAAGAGCATAGATTTATTCTTGTGTTAATCTTTTAAAATTATGTGTGTTTAAATAAATTTGTCCATTTCATCTAATTTATCCAGATAATTGGCAAAATATCATGTTGTCTTCTTTTTCTTAGTATTTGCTGCTTCTATAGAGATATTTCTTTTATTCTGAATATTGTGTTATGGTCTCTCCCTCTTCCTCCCTCTGTCTCTCTAAGTCTCTTTCTCTGTTTCAGTTTTCTTCATTTTTGTTTGGCCTTTCCTGTTTTTAGTTTTTCTCTCATCTTTATTATTTTCTTCCTTTTCCTTATTTTTATTTAATTTCCTCCCTTTTTTCTAGAATCTTAAGGTAGAAACTTAAATCACTCATTTAAAATTCCTTCTCTTTTATTGAACATGGAGTATATAAGCATGCACAGATACATTCCTCTCTGAGCACTGCCTTGATGACATCTAGGTTTTGATGAGGACTGTATTCACTATCACTCAGTCCAAAATATTTTACCTTTTCCTTTGGGGGGTATTTCTCTGATGCATTGGGTATTGAGAGGTGTATTCTTCTTCTTCTTCTTTTTTATTTTATTTTATTTTTTTTAGCATTGGCAGACATAGTTTATTTTTGTGTAAAAACCCTTCATGTTGTAGCTACTGCTGGAGCTTGAGTCGTCTGGACAGAGACTCTGCTGTGGGTTTTCACAAGATGGTCAGTGAATTCCTGATAGGGAGACTTGGTGAGCACAGTCTCTTTCCAGAGGTCAGGGGTCAGATAGCTGTAGGTCTTGGAGATGGCATCAAAGGTGGCCTTAGCAAAGTTGCCCAAGGTAGTAGTGCAGCCCCTAGCAGAGGTGTAGCAGTCATCAATTCCAGCCATCATCAGCAGCTTCTTGGGCACAGGGGGAGAGACAATGCCAGTGCCTCTGGGGGCAGGGATCAGGCGCACCAACACAGAGCCACAGCGGCCAGTCACCTTGAACCTGGTCTGCTGGCCAGCACAAGTTTGCTTCTGCACAGGTATGATCTTCAAAACCTCATCCTTGAGGGATGTGCCCAGGAAAAAGTCAATAATCTCAGACTCCTTGATGGGTAAGGAAAAAAGATAAATTTCCTCCAGGGACTTGATCTTCATGTCTTTGACCAGCCGGCCCAGTTTGGTGACAGGAATCCACTCTTTGTCTTTGGCCTTACCACTGCGAGACCCGCGGCCTCTGCCACGCCTGCGACCTCCAGGGCTGCTGCCAAAGCCTCCGCGGAAGCCGCTGCGGCCTGCCATGCCTGGGCCCCCCGGGCCTCTGGCCCCTCCCGCTGCACCAGCATCATCCACCATTTGGTGCTTTACAGAAAGAGCGAGAGGTGCATTCTTTAATTTCTAGTTTTTGGAGTTTTTCCAGCTATTTGCATATTATTGATTTTTAAAAACTTAAGCTTACTTTTGTCGGAAAACATGTTCTATAAGTTTTTATTTTATTTATTTTATATTTTTTTAAAGATTTATTTTATCTTATTTTATTTTTTCTTGTTTCAGCACCTTTGTTTTTGGCCACCAACCATTTTTATGGCTGGCTCAGCCGGCCCCGAGGGCAGGGCTAGCACAGCATGTTGTGCCGGGGATCGAACCGTGGTCCCTGAAGCTGCCCAAGCTTTCCCAAGCAGGCACTTTAGACCACTGAGCCATCCCACCAGGCCCCTGTATAAGTTTTTAGTCTTTTAAAATTTATTGAAACCCATGGTCCAGCACATGGGTGATGTGGTGAAAGTTCAGTGAACATTTGAATGTCTATGTTGCAGGTGTCAGGAGACAGTGTTCTATAGAGATCAGCTAGGCTAAGTTGGCTGATAATGTTATTCAAATTTTTCTGTATCCTCACCAATTTTTTTCTGTCTAGTTCTATTAATTACTGAGAGGGTGGTGTTGGAATTATCAGCTATAGAAGTCAATGTTTCCTTCATCTCTTTGAGGATTTGCTAATAAGATACATACATATTTAGGATAGTCAAGTCCTTCTGCTGAATTAACCCTTTTATCATTATAGAATAGCCCTCTTTATCTCTGATAATATTCCTTATCTTTATGCCTAATTAGTCTGATATTAATGTAGGCAAAAAAGCTTTTATATGCTCACTGTTTGCATAAGAAAGAACCTGGAATATCTTTTCCCTTCAACTTATGTGTATTTTTACATTTAAAATGTGTCTTTACAGACAGACATAAAGCAGTTGAACCTTGCATTTTCAGCTACTCTTGTTCTTGTTCTTTCTCCTCCTCCTTCTTCTTCTTCTTCTTCTTCTGTACAGCATCTGCAGGTCTTACTACACAGATCAGACTCATAGTGATCCTCCTGCTTTCAGCCTCCAAGGCTCTGGAATTACAGGGCCTGTCACCACACCCATTCTCAGTCAACTTCTCAGCGTGCCATGGGCGTGGAGCCGGCACTGCACAGCATTCCAAGATTTGAACCCAGCCCCTACAGTCTGCTTAAGCAGGTGTATTAGTCTGCTGAGCTATCTGGCCAGCCCTCTAGATCTCTGATGATATTGATGTATGCATGAATTGCATTGCCCCTGTAGCCCACACTACTGTTAGTGCTCTCGTGTGGAATTATTTATTTTTGTATTGCTTAAGCAGTCTTTGACGTTTCTAAGTGTTAAAGACTTCCTAACTGGAAAGGTCACAGAATAAGGGAACGGTGAGACCAAAGCGGGCGAGTGCAAATGCTCCCGGTGGTGGCGTAGCTCTTTGCTCCCTCTCAGAGTTTGTCATCTCTGTCTTGCACAGGACAGAGCTGAAGCTTAAAGAGAGGAAGTGATTTTTCCAGGGTCACAGAGCCAGCAGTGGTTCACTCTAGCTCAGAACTCATATTTACCTGACTACAAAGGCTGCACTCTCCGAATGCCACCTCTGGTGGCTTCCCACCCTTCTGGTTGCCACCATTCCTGTACCTTTGACTCCAAAACAGAGCCCTCTCCGTCACCAAATAATGTGATCAAATCAAACCTTCTTTCCATACAATTAGAAAACATAACAGGTTACAGCAAAAAATGCAAAAACCTCCAAAGCTGCTCAAAGCTAATTAATTTCTATTACTAGTGAGAGAAGAACCACTTAACATGTCTTTTCTTATTCAAATTACCATTGACGGCACCTGCTTTTTTATTCTTGGGAAATCCTGCTACAATGCGGGTAAATTATGTAAGACTGTAGAATTTATGAAGATAAGGCAATTAGCATTACAAAACCGAGTCCGAGTTACAATTGTGGGGAACAGAGAGAGTTATGATGCTCCCTTAAATGGCCCAGTGAAAAAGTCTCACGGATCGAGCTAATCCTTATGGTAGTGAGGAAAACTGAAGGGGATGGCGTGTAATTCACTGTCAGGGCTCTTTGGTGATGGGGCTGCCTGTGCTTTTGAGGAGGTGGCCAGGGCACTTTTGCAGAGAAAAAGGAAGGAACAGGATTTTCAGGATGAGAAAGCAGGGAAAGAAAGAAGAACTTCCCTTTGAAGTCCTCGGTCTTGGGGTTGAGCAGAGTCCTGTCCACAGACCATGCTCCCAGGAAGCTTTCTGCAGCCTCCACTGCTGGGCACAGCTGCCTCAGAGCAGATGTTTCCTGGCAGGGTTTAGATGCTGCTGAGATTTTGCATCTGAATTCAAGGGCTCTTAAAGATGCTGGATTGCCAGGGTGTCTTAGTTACTCTTTACTCGTTGCTGGGAACAAATACCTGACACTCAAAATGAAGAAAGGAAAGGTTTATTTAGCTCACAGTTCTTGGAGGTTTCAGTCCATATTTGGCTGGCCCAAGGCTGAGTGGAGCAGTGTGGAGAGCATCCAGTTCATGGCGGCAGAACAGCAGCAAAATGATGGCAGAGGCAGCCAATCAATCAGGGCAGCAGAGCAGCAGAGCAGCAGCAACAGCTCTAGTCTATCTCTCTGCCTCTCTTTATATTACATTTAGGCTCTCCACCTTAGCCTCCACCTTAGGCTACACCCATAATCCCAGAAGTACTTCAACCCATAATCTCATCAGTACTAAAACCCATAATCCCAGGGATTGTGGATCAGTTCTCAAACTCTAGAAGTCCCCACCCAAGGACTACATGAAGCTTTGGGGGGACAAGTAGACATAAACCATAACACAGGGTTACCTGGTTTATTAGATGCAGATAGAAAGTGAGGAAGTCGTAGGGTAAAGGTCTCAGAAATTGAGTGCAAGATTTAGGCTATGTGTGTGGTACATGTGTGTGCAATTTCCTACAGAACAGTCTGCAGTTTTTATTTGATTCTGAACAGGTTTAGGACACTTCCATCCCTGCCTTAGATGGAAGTCGCGTCATATAGTCAAAAGATCAAGAGAGGCAGGCACCCTCTCCCACCACCACCTCAATCAGATTAACTCAATTGATGAGACTGCACTAGGCCATTTAAGGGGCTATCATAACGCTGTTCCCCAGAAATTGTAACTCAGACTTGGCTTTGTAATGGAGGCTTGGTGTCCATCCGTCGCTGGTTTTTGGTCCTGGGCCCACACAGCATCCAGTTTTTAGTCAGGACCAAGGCTGCAGCTCTTGCTTTCTGGGCCCCTGACTTGAATGTCAGTTGTTTCCTAGTCAGCCTCCCAAGCAAGTCATTGCTAGCTCCTAAGATGCCTTAGTACCAGTTAGAAAATGGCATACTTCTCTGGCAAGATCAATGCCATACCACTTGGCGGGCTTGGCTAACAGGGCTCAGGCGGGCTCCAACTTGGGTTAGCCAGGCTGAGTTGAGTCCTTGTGTAGCATATGACCCGCACAGCTTTTTTTTTAATATTTTTATTGTTTAAATTTAACAATGGTTATATTACATATTTTCATCATCAGATCAGTTTAGATTAATACATATAGGTATATAAGATTGATCAAACAATTAAACATTTACCCTTCTAAATCAACATTACTTTTTTTCCTTTCCCTTCTTCTTTTCCCCTTTCTTTTCTTTGAAAGTTGACATATTGCATATTGTCCTCACAATCATTCTACAGGGTACAGTGTGTGGGCATGACCTACCTCCCTATTGATGTTGCTAAGAAGAAAAAAAAAAAAAAAAAAAAAAAAGGAAAGGAAAAGAACGACCTGCACAGCTTTGCTCTCAAATTTTCTTACTCCAGGGCTTCAACCACTGACTGGTCCAAGAGTTTTCTCCTGGTTAGACTGAACGTGCTCTAGGTAGGCCCGCATAGAAGAACTGGTTGAGGGTCCAAGAGACCGTTAGCTAGAAATGGAAATTTTATCCTGAAAAAGCAGATGCACAAAGTGTAACATTCATCTGTGTCTGGATTCAGAGACAGGCCAGACCCATCAAGAGGGACCAGGCAGAGAGCAAAAAGCACAGCAAGGCTGGGGGAGGAATGGAGGAGCTTGTCTAAGGAAGAGCAGCAAGCTAGAGCAGGCCACAGCAGGAGGAAGTGGGGAGAGGGGAAGCTAATCAGCAAAAAGACTGGGATGGGTTGTTTAGGGCCTTGCAGGCGCTGTAAAGATTTGTGTATTCTGAGATGGCATGGAACACTTTGGGGGATTCTTAGCAGAGGAGTGGTGTGATCAAACCTCACTTTTAAAGGAATCAGGGTTGCTGTTGTGTGGGAAAGATCCATAAACGGCCAAGGTAGAAACAGGGAGGTATCAAGACCTACTGAAACTGACTTTCCAGATGAGACATGCTGATGACTTGAAGTGATGGAAGTTACACAGAAGGTGAGAAGAAACAACATTTGTGAAGTACTGGTATCTTTTTAAGGTATAGAAGCAGAGAATGATATATTGGATGTAGAGTATGAGAAGAGAAAGGTCAAGAATAAATCAAAGCTTTTGGTTTTGTAAATGTAAGGGAGTGAAGGGGACATCTGGATGTCTGAGTGCTTGGCAGAATAGGTGCACTCTGTCTCTGTTATATGGTCTCAACTCCAGGACCAAGTCTTTCCACCCAGATCTTTGCTCATCAGGCCTGTACAGGGGCCTGCTCACCTCTGCTTCAGAATTGCTGCTCTGAACTTCCTTCTGGAATGTCATTTCACTTTTCTTTTTGCTGAACTGTTTATAGCTGAATACTGGATGCTAATCATCCGTCCATCCATCCTTTCATTCTCCCATGAGTAAATTATGTATTACTGAGGATGTGCTACATGCAAAATGCTGATCTATGTACAAAATACCCAACAATGAAAACAACAGCCAATGGGCATGAGCTTAAGTCAGGATGTGCTAATGAAATACTATGTTATCTACCCAGGGCCCGCAGCTACCTACCTACTTTATGCCAAGTTCCATGCAATTGCTTTGTGGTTTAACTCTTTTAATCATATAGGGGAAACATAAGAGGACTTTGGACTTTGTTTCCTTTGGCCCCTGTCATTTCTTCAGCTTAGTTATTGCTAAAATGGGAAAAATCAGTAGCTCTCAGAGTGAGGAATCTTAGACAAAGTTTTTTTCAATCGTACTTGAAAATAACATAATTTCTTCATTTCCACAGAAGGGTTATGTAGACATTTAAGGACACTGGTTTGTGAAGCTTTTTGAAACTGTTCTCTTGTATTATTTTGGGATCCCAACTAACATGGCCCAAGCTACAAGGCTGGAAAGGAATCTTAGGACCCAGAACTTGACCCATCTTCTGGAGAGGGACCATGAATTACTTGAGAAGAGCTGTATGTTGGTTCTGAAAGGAAACCAATGGGACAACAGATTACAGCAGTGGAGGAAGAAGAGGAGCTCACATAGGTAAGGACAGGGCAGGGCATTGAGCGCTGGGTGGGAGGCTTCTGGACACTATTCTCCCCTGTAGGATATGACCTGGTTGCCCAGAACATTCAGTGAGGTACATCCAGCTGGGAGATGCCCAGGTGGTGATGTGAACATTTGTACAAGGCCTTGGACAGCTTGGAGGTTGGGGACTTCAAAGGCCCTCTTGGATCATCAACTCTTCAGTCCACACACTGAGGCTTAGAGCACAATTATTCCTGATTTTACAAACAAAACCAATGCTCAGAGACAGAGCATCTGGGTCCCCACCACACCCATGCCATACTGTAGGTATGTCCTGGTCTCCAGGCTCATCTCTAAAGCTGAGACTTTTCCCAGATGGAAGCATCCAGGCCAAACTACCTTGTCATGAGTACTGGATGGCATTGGGCCACCTAAGATGGAAACTGGAAGTGTACCCAGGGGCTGTCCTCCTAGAACAAACCCTAACCACATGCCAGCCCCTGGGGTAGTAATGTCAACCCAGCATCCTATTTAATCCTTCCTGGGAGTCTGGTAGAATTTTAAACCTCTGTTTTTTAGAGAGGAAAGAGGCTTGGAGAGATAACCACAGAGCCATACATGCCCTCTCATGGGATCCACAAGCAACTCTTCAAGCCTTAGCCCTACCACCCACAGAGGAGGTAAATTTGGAAAAAGGCAAGTTCTCTGATGCTCTGCTTCTTCATCTATGACACGAGGGTTGTGGAGAGTTCAGAGTGAGTTGATCTATGTGAAGTCCTGTAGGACCCTTGCATAGAGAAGTATCAGGCTCCATTTGTACCCATTCCTCCCGACAGATTTTGAGGAACCCAGACTATGGGGTACCCAGGGGACAAAAGGCATTGTCACCCAAGTGATCAAGCATGATTTAAGACTGGAGGCAGTCTTATGGCAAAGGGATGGTGGGTGGTAGGTAAGGTGGGGCAGACTTAGTAAATTAAAATATAGGATAACCAGTTAAAGTTTTAACTTAATTTTAATTTCAGATAAATGACACATAATTTTAAAAACCATCCTGAGTGGCCCGCCTGTACTTTATCAGCCCAAAAGTGCCAGCTGCAGACCACAGTGGAGCTGTTGGTGGCTTCTCCTGGAGCCCTGCAGCTTGACATTGGTTCCTATGGGAGGAGCTACAGGAGCCTTGCTGGGCAGCACCAGGCCTGCAGACCTCATCCCCTCAAGGTGCTCCGCAGGGCCCAAAGGCTCCAAGTGAGAATAATGGACTAGTAATTATCATCAGTTAGAAGCTCTGAATGCAGGCCTTTTCAGAACAGAAGTGGATTCTAGTTCTTAAAAGGATTTGCAGACCTGAACAAATGCCTTTCCTAATCAGTACAAATTGTTCCTTAAACAAGAGAGAGCTATATGTCCACTTCTTCTCTGTCAGGCTAATGAGCACTCAGCATCTAGGGGGTCTGGGCTCTTCCTCTTCCCTCTAGGGTAGAGGGAGGTAGTGCTGGCAGTGGAAGGTTCTGAGAAGACCTCCTGGGTCCACAAGAATGTGGCTTTAGTTGCTCTGTCTTCTCACCCGTGAGGGGAATCATGGTAAATCCCGCCCTACTTCCTGTGAGTCAGACAGGAGGCCATGTTATCCACCTACTCTGGCAGAGCCCCATCCCCCTCCATGGTCCTGCCCCTTCCCACATCATCTTCATCTCCAAAACTTCTGCAAACATACTTCCAGTCTCATCCTCAAGAGATGAGAAAAACCAAACCCCAAACCAGATCATTTTACATTTGCATTCCTCCTGTGCCCCTCCTTTGGTCCCCACCTCAGCTCACGAGTGGAGATCACTGATCCTTTGACCTTAGGCTGGAGCTGCTCTTTCTCAAGTCTCCACCTGTCACCGAACGCCTTTCTCTCCTCATCCAAGGCTGAGCTCTGTCTTCCATGCTTCCAGCATGCTGGCCTGGTGTCAACCTTACCTCTCTTCTCTTTGTCCCTTTGGCTGAAGATGGTAAAAGTGAAGAGGGGACAATGTCTCCTTGCAATCCTGAACCTGGCACCCTCTCTTCTCAGCAGCAGAAAAGCTGACCAGAGCCACTTCTGGTGTCACTGTTACCATCCTAATGAGAGTCCTGGGTGGCAGAGTGCCCAGGAGGAGATGCCAGTGGTACCTATGAAGGTATCTTTACCTTCTCAAAGAGAGGGGGTGTGGGCCAAGGAAGTAGACTGAAGTCATTTTACATTTGGTAAAGAGTACAAATTGTAGGGCAGCTGAATGAATTATTTTAACTCTAGTAGAGACTAACTGTAGGGAAAGTTTTGAGCGTGTCACCTGCTTGCTCCCTTCAATTCCCAGTCTAGCCTTGGACTTATTCAGAGGATATAGGGCTTTCTCGTCCATTTCCATGGGTGGAGAGTGAAGGCTTAGTGGAAGGAGCATGTCACCAGTGTAAAAGCCACTGTTACTCTGTCAGAAACTCTCCTGACTCTGGAGATGGGTGGATGATGCTTGCTCTTATTTTTTGGATTTGGAAACAAAGGCTTAGTTTCTCTGGATCGTTCAGTTAGTGAGCAGCAGAGCCATAGCTGAACCAAGTGCCTGTCCTGCCACCCCAAGGCCACCTGCCCAGGCTCTGTTACTAGCTTTGGAGTTTCCTTGATGCATTACCACTGGCCTGACCCCATTTTTCAACAATGAGCTTTTACTGAAAAGAAGGCTGCCCTAGGGGCTCAGTGGGTCTGCAGGGTCATTCAAATTAAAGTTCTGCTGTAAATGATCAAGTGTCTACTGAGTGTCAGCCTGAGCTGGCCAGGCACTTCATAGCTGTCACAGGTCCAGCAGGACATGTGAGTCGTGATGCTAGCCTGAGCGCACTGACGGGGCTGGGAGCTGCCGCTGGAGAGCCTTCCAGTTGCCCACAAGTTAGGGGCAATGCCAGGATTCAGAGCCACTTTGTTTTTCTTTATAGCTATCCAGGTGCCTGTGCACCACAGAAAGTCAGATATTATCTGCAGAAATATTTATTTATAGATTTAAAAGCAATGAGATTGGCATGTACAACAACATCTGAAGCCCTACCCATAGGGCTCTGCAGAACCTGGCCCCTGCCCACCTTTCCAAGTGTAACTCAGATCTCTTCTTCCTTGTTTAGCATACACTAGGGGCCCTAAATTCCTTTCCATGTGCACCTGGCACTTGCTACACTCTCTCTCTGGAACCTCCTTTGCTTACCATATACACATAGATGGCTCCTCCTTATTGATGAGTTGCAAGTCACACAGTACCTTCTGAAATGAGCTTTGGCCCCTCAACTGCATTACTGCCCCATCTCAAATCACCATCCTAATTTATTATCCAATCTTCTTTGTCTATGCCTCTCATTATCTCAATTTATTCTACTAATTTTTTTTTACCTGTTCACTATCTCCCTTGCTAGATTTTAAATTTATCATCTACCATAATGCTTGTTTTATTGCAGTGCCAGACAGTGATCAACACACAGTAGGTACACTGAAAAGATTTGTTGGATAAGACATGAGTGGGGGAGAGGACATCATGTCTTGGGACAAAAGTATCCTGTTGTGTATGCTGACCACCTGCATTCTAGCAGAGGGAGATACTTTTTCTTTTTTAACAAATGCCATTAAAATCAATCTTTCTACCAAAGCAGGTATTGCCTTAAATATACAGCTTAATCAAAGCAATGATGTGAAGGTGCAGAGTGGCCTAGGCTGCGTACTATGTGCCCTAACACTGGCCGGAGAGGAATGAAGTTTGTCCATGGCTTGGGGGTCTCAGGAAGACCCATCTGCTTTCTGCGATAATGTAAAAAGAAAACTTTCAAATACCACAATTTGCAAATGAAGACCTTTAAAATAATGGGACGGTGGCTCTGGGATGGGATTATTAGGATAATGCGATGTTTAAGTGGGCGCTTTTCCTCTCAAGGACCTGCCTGAATTCTGCTGAGCTCATTTCACGAGAGACCTCAGAGAGATCAGTTGTGACTTTTATTAAAGTCAAACCAATACCTGTATTCGCAGCCGCCTGGAGGAAATTTCTTTCTGTAACTCTGATTGAAGTTTAATGGGAACTACACAAAGAAAATTTACTTAACCTCCTCACCCATCTCTTCCACCGTGGAAGTCTGTTCATCACGTGCTCTGCTCCCAGGAGACACTATCAAAGATAGCACTTCTCAATTTCATAATATTTTTCAGAGTAAAAGAGGGAAGACAGCTGCAGACCTCTACTATTCCAGAATACCATGTAGTCTGTGTCTGATTTCACTTACAGGAACAATGCAGAGGTTTTTCCCAAGGGTGTGCACATTAGAATTTTGCAGATTACAAATAAAAAGCATATGAGCTACTTGCAAGATCATCTTGGGTGCAAGCGGATGGACACGGACACAAAGCCCTGGCTAATGTGCTTCTGAATTGTCCATCTGGCTGCTCCACCTCAGCTCCCAGCATACGGGAACACAGGCATCTGCTCACACACAGCAAACAAAAGCGTGGAGTAACACCGCTCATTCCAGAGAGACCTGGACATTAGATTACTAACACCTGTCATGTGGAGCACTTTGGAGATTGAAAGTACTTTTGCAAAAATCACATGTTTTTCTTCTGAAGTTTACACACATCCAAAAGAAAAAAAACCACATGAAATCTCAGTTGTCATTCAAGTGTGAGCTAGTGAAAGTCTACATGACCTTCACCTAAGTCATGGAAAAGGACACTGCCCTTTTACAAGCTCATTCCTGGCTGCCACTGTTGTTTTCCAACTGTCTTCCTAACTACTCGTTTCCTTTCGCAGTTTTACCACCTAAGTGTGCATTCCTAGACAATACAGCATTTACCAAATCAGCCACCTTACAGGATGTACTCCTTTGTGTCTGGCCCCTTTTTCTCAACATTTTTTTAAAAAGAGAATGCAAAATAGTAAAAAAACCCAAAAAGTTAGAAATGATACAGAATTTCACTAAACAAAATGATGAGAAATTTTTATTTTTTTAAAAATGATTGCTACATTGCATATTGTTTTCTTTCATTTAGTTGTTCAAAGGGCCGGCCAAATAGCTCAGCAGATTAAAGGCCCTGCAAGCAGGCACAGGTGGCACATACCTGTAATCCCAGCAATTGGGAGGCTGTAAACAGGCGTGTCACTACTAGTCCAATCTAGTTGTGAGACCCAGAACACCCTGTAGACCCTTCCCTAAAAAAAAAAATCTATTGTTAAACAACAAAAAAAAGATTTTCTAAATATGTTTCAAGTAGTCAAAATTAGGCCATACATAATAGTTGTTCTGGTAATTTTATGCATAAAATGTGAAACAAGCTAAACACTTAAATATTTTTAAAAATTAAAATATAAAAAAAGGGACTGGGTGTGGTGGCACTAGCCTCTAACTCCAGCTCTTGGGAGGCTGAAAACAGGAAGATCACTATAGGCCTGACCTACATAGTGAGACCCTTACAAAAAAGCAAAAACAAAAACAAAAACAAAACCAGCAGAAGTCAGTAGTAGAATTATCCAAGCTATTGTGTGTATGTGCATATATATTTATTTTCTCCTTATTTCTTTCTTTCTTTTCTCCTTTCTCTCATCCCAGTTGTTGCATCCCTTTGAACACCTTCTTTTACTTTCACAACATTTATTGTATCTTTTCAATTTTATTGAATCTTTCCGCTTCTTACACTAGGGAGACAACATGATGTCTGCACATGTGGGTCTGACTTATCTCATTTATGAGTATGGTCTCTAGCTGCATTCATTTATCTATAAAAGCTTCAAGCTTATCTTTTTATATTTGAGTAATACTCCTTTATATACAGATATCACATGTTTTTTATCCATTTCTCAGTTTATGCCCATTTGGGTTATTTCTAAGATTTACCTATGACAAATTGCACTGTTATAAACATGAGTGCACATGTATCGCTGTGGTATGACGTTTTCAGTTCTTCTGAAAATATATCCAGGAGAGGGACTGCTAGGTTGAATGGGACCTCTAATCTTAGTTTTTTGAGCAATCTCTATACTGTTTTTCACAGTGGAGAAGCATTCCATTTTTCTCTACAGCCCTACCAGCATTTGTTATTGGTTGACTTCTTTGTTTTGTAATTTAAAAATATTTATTTATTTATTTATTTATTTATTTATTTGGCATAGAGTTTCACTATGCAGCTCAGACTTCTGTTGATCCTCCTGTCACAGCTTCCCCTCTGCTGGGATTACAGGTGTATGCCATCATATCCAGTGGCTTGGCACAGGGCCTACATGGCATGTGGCACCGAGGATCAAACCCAGGTTCTTGCACTTGCAAGGCAGGCACTTAGACCACTGAGCTATCTCCCCAGGCCTTGGTTGGCTTCTTGATGATATTCATTCTTTCTGGGGTGAGGTAAAATCTCGCTGTTGTTTTAACTCACATTTTCCCAATAACTAATGACATTGAACATTTTTTCATATATTTAATTGTCATTTGTATTTATTCATCTGAGAAGTGTATATTCATCTCAGGTGCCCAATTTTTGACTGAGTCTTTAAATTAAATTTTGGAGGCCTGTTTTTTGTTTGTTTGTTTGTTTAATTCTAGATAGAAGTCCTTTGTCTGAGATACAGACAGCTAATTTTTTTTTTTCCCCACTCATGGGTTTTCTTTTACTCTGTGGGTGATTCTGTTTTTTTTTTTTTTTTTTTTTTTTTTTTTTTTTTTTTTTTTTTTTTTTTTTTTTTTTTTTTTTTTTTTTTTTTTTTTTTTTTTGTGGGACCAGGGTTTGAACTCACGACCTTGCACTTGCCCAGCAGGCACTTGTGCCTCGGAGCTATCTCCTTAGCCCCAATTCTGTTTAATGTACAGAAGCTTTTCAAAAATCCTAGTTGTTGATTCTTTGAAGTATTTATCATAAAGTCTGGTTTAATTTATGAATTCTCCACCTATCCTTATGTCAAGTTTCTACCTACTTTCTCCTCCAGTAGATTTAGTATTTCTGTTTTAACATTTAAATCTTTGATCCATGTTGACTTTAGTTGAGTGCATGGTGATAGACATGGGTCTAATTTTAGCATTCACCATGTAGAAAGCCGGTTTTCCCAGCACCATTCATTAAAGAAACTTTCTTCCAGGAAATGTTTGTCCCCTTTGTCAAAGATAAAGTGGTTGAGTGTGTTTGTAGATGTGTCTGTGTCTTCTAATCTATTCCATTAATTCTCAGGTCTGTTTTTTTTTTTTTTTTTTTTCCTGATACTATGCTGATTTTATTACAGCAGCTTTGTAGCATAATTTCAAGTCAGGGATTGTGATGCCTCCTGGCTTTCCATTG
>PVJA010036673.1:0-15219 GCA_004027025.1 Myocastor coypus
TTTTTTTTTTTTTTTTTTTTTTTTTTTTTTTTTTTTTTGGCTTTTTGAGACAGGGTCCCACTGTGCAGTTCAGGCTGGCCTTGAGCTCACTTTTGTAGCCCAGGCTGGTCTCGAACTTGCAACGATCCTCCTGCCTCAGCCTCCCAAGTGCTGGGATTACAGGCGTGAGCCACCACGCCCGGCTTTGCCTAAGCTTTCTTAAGCAGGTACCTTAGACCACTGAGCCATCCCACCAGCCCATGCTTTTCCTTTATTTGTTTTATTTATTTTTTTTCTTGTTTCAGAACTTTTGTTTGTTTATTTATTTATTTTTATGGCCAGCTCAGCCTGCCCTGGGGGCAGGGCTGGCACAGCAAGTGGTACTGGGGATCGAACTGTGGTCCCTGCAGCTGCCTAAGCTTTCCTGAGCAGGTGCTTTAGACCACTGAGCCATCCTGCCAGGCCCCGTGCTTTTCCTTTTTTCAATAACACTTTTTATTAGGACATAGTTCACATACTGTTCCGTTCACCCATTTGAAGTATGTATGTGGGCAGGGGTTTGTTTGTTTGTTTGTTTGTTTGTTTTAGTACTAGGGATGGAACCCAGAGAATGAGGAACAGTATCTCCTGCCCTGTTTACTTTCTATTTTAAGACAGGGTCTTGGTAAAGACTGGGCTTGAACTCTCAGTCCTCTTGCTTCAGCCTCTTGAGTAGCTAGGACTACAGCAATGTGTCACCATGCCCTGTGGTAATTCGCTGGTTTTTAATGTTTACATGGTTGTGCAAATGTCACCACAGCCAATTCATTTCATCATCCCAAAGGAAATCACCTCAGCAGCAGGCATTCCTTATTCTACTCCAACCCCAGCCCTGGCAACCAGTATCTACTTTGTATCTCCATAGACTTATCTATTCTGGGTTTTTCTTGTTTTGTTTGAGACAGATGGTCTCTATGTAGCCAAGGCTGGCCTTGAACTCCCAGTGATCCTCTTTTTTTTTTTTTTTTTTTTTTTTGTCTTTTTGAGACAGGGTCTCGCTATGAAGTTGAGGCTGGCCTTGAGTTCACTTTTGTAGCCCAGGCTGGTCTCGAACTCACACCAATCCTCCTGCCTCAGCCTCCCGAGTGCTGGGATTACAGGCGTGAGCCACCACGCCCGGCTCCCAGTGATCCTCTTGCTTCAGCCTCTAGTGTGCTGGAATTACAGGCAAGTGCCATCAAACTTGGTTTTTGTTTTGGGTTTTTTTTTTTTTTTCTCAAGAGAGATCTTCTATGTATTCCAAGCTGGCATTATATTCACTAGCCCAGGATGGCCCTAAATTTACAGCGGACCTTTCCCTCCAGCCTCATCCAATATAGGGCCTTTTTAGACTGTTTTCTTTCATGTACCACATTTTCAAGGTTTATACATACACTAAGATGTGTCATAACTCCATTCCTTTTTATTTTTATGGCTGCATAATAGTCTGTTTTATAGATACATTGTTCTTTTGTATTTATTTATTTATATTTTATTTTTTGTCTTTTTGAGACAGGGTCTTGCTGTACAGTTCAGGCTGGCCTTGAGCTCACTTTTGTAGCCCAGGCTGGTCTCGAACTCACACCGATCCTCCTGCCTCAGTCTCCTGAGTGCTGGGATTACTTTCTATTTTAAGACAGGGTCTTGGTAAAGACTGGGCTTGAACTCTGAGTCCTCTTGAGCCACCACGCCCGGCTAAGATATAGTGTTCGTAATTTATCAGTTGATGGAACTTTGCATTATTTCTAGAGCTATTATGAATAATGCTGGTATAAATAATTTTTGCACATACATGTTTGTGATACTGGTGATAGAACCTAGGGGCATTTTATCCCTGAACTATGTTCCTTGCCTTTTCAATTTTGAGACAGGGTCTTTCTAAGTTGTCTATCTAGGTTTACCTTGAATTTGCTACTGTTTCCGCTTTAGCCTTTCATGTAGCTGATGATATAGCTGACATCACCATACCCAGCATGTGCACGTATTTGTGGGATGTATGTTTTTATTTCTTGTGGGTATATACCTAGGAGTGGGATTACTGAGTCATAAGATAATTCTGTGTTTAACCTTCTGAGGAACTACCAGGCTATTTCAACATTCTCAGCAGCAATGTATGATAGCAACAGTTTCTTATTATAGCCGTCTTAGTAGATAGGAAGTAGTGTTTTGATTGCGTGTGTTTTTCTGGCTGGGGGGATTGACATTAGGGCTTTTGCACAGAGCTACATCTACAGTTATTCTCCCCACCCCTTTTATTTTGAGGCAGGCTTCCCCTCAGTCATCCAGACTGGGCTTCAGCTTTTGCTTGTCGTGCCTCAGACTCCCAGAGTTCCGGGGAGAGAGAAGCCAGTCACCATGGTCCAGCCTGCTTGCAGTTCTGATTTTGCATTTTCCTGAGAAGATGAATAACTCCCCTGTGCTCCTTGGCATCAGGCCTGTGAGGGTGGCACGGGCCATGCCCTGGGCAACCTTCTCTTTTCCCAATCAGCCCCTCCCTAGATCAGCTCTTCAGTTCTGTAGTTTTAAAAGCAAACCTTGCTCTGGTGACTCTTGACTATATCCCTCCGCCTGTGCCCACATCGATTGTAAGATGAGTCTGACTGCCTGTTGCCATTTGTACAAGGAAGTCCAGAAGGCATCCTAAATTTTAACCTGTTACAAATAAAAATCTTATTTCCCACCCATACCCATACATTTTCTGTCCCAGCAAATAGGACTCACATTCACCAGGTTGCTGGGGCCACATCCTCGGTGTTTCTGCAATTCGTTTCCTGCCTTCTGCATTCCCCACTTCCACCACCTGCAGCACTGCCTATACTGCTGTCTGGGCTCCTGCTCAGCCAGTGGCCAGCATGGTTCTTTAATAAAATGTATTTTAAGGCCAATGAGTAGCACCTTCCTATAGTCCTACTACTTGGGAGACGAGCTAGGCAGATTGCAAGTTTGAAGCCAGCCTCAGCTACAAAGTAAAAGTGTGTCAGATAAAAACAAAAACAAACACGGTTTGTTTTGTTTTGTTTTTTTCTCACAATTGGGAATTGGGGGCCAGTGAGATAGTTCAGTGGTCTAAAGTGCCTGCTTAGGCAAGGTTAGGCAACTACAGGGACTGCGGTTTGATCCCTGGTACCACAAGCTGCGCCAGCCCCACCCCCAGGGCAGGCTGAGCCAGCCATAACATAAATAAAGTTAAAAAAAAAAAAAAAAAAAAGGAACCGGAGATTGAACTCAGGTCCTTGTGTTTGCCAGGCAAACACTTATTCTACCGAGCTATCTTGCCAGACCCAAACATGTTATTTTGTTTGTTTGTCTTTTTTAGACAGAGTCTTGCTATGTAGTTCAGGCTGGTCTTCAGCTCACTTTTGTAGCCCAGCCTGGTCTCAAACTTTCAGTGATCATCCTGCTTCAGCCTCCCTTGTGCTGAGATTACAGGCATGTGCCGCCATGCCCTGCTCCAAACATTTTTTTTTTTTTTTTTTTTTGGTGGGACCAGGGTTCGAATTCACAACCTTGCACTTGCTGGGTAGGCCATGCCTGGCACTTGTGCCATGGAGCTATCTCCCCAGCCCCCAATCATGTTTTAACAATAACAAAATAAAGTTTTTTTTTAAGAAGCTGAAGACCCAGTGGCAAAGCCTGTGCATAATATATGTGAGGCTCTACGTCAACTCTCCAGCACCTCTACACCCAGATTCAGGTTCCATTATGAAATACATCACACATAAAGTAGTTTTATCATATATGGGTGTGGGTGTAGAGGTTCCTTTGCACTATTAGGCTTTGAAGCCAGCATCAACACAATGAAAACTGTAACCCTAGCTCTCTCTCTTTTTTTTTTTTTTTTTTTTTTTTGTGGCAGTAGAGTTGTCTTTTGGAGTAGGATCTCACTATGTACTTCAGGCTGACCTTGAACTCACTGTGATCTTCTGGCCTCAGGCTCCCAAGCCATGGGACTGCATGTGTACACCATTATCATACCCGACCCACCCCCTCAAAAAATGGTACTCCTCCTGCCTGAGCCTCCCAAGTGCTGGGATTATAAGCATAAGCCATCATACCCAGCTATGTTTTTTAATTTTGAGGCAGGATCTTGGCTCCTGCTTAGTTGCCCAGGGTGGGCTTGAACTTGGCATTGTTTCTCCCCTGCCTCCCAGAGTACTGGGCTTATAGGCACACTTAGTTTGAATGTGTACTTTTTATTTTTTCTTTCTTTATCAGCCCAGCCTGTGGTGCTGGGGATTGAACTTTGGTCCCTATGCTTTGTCTAAGCTTGCCTAAGCAGGTGCTTTAGACCGCTGAGTTGTCTTGCCAGCCCTATATGTGTACTCTTTAAAGAGTGAACATAGGGGTCCAGCAGCATGGCTCAGTGGTCTAAAGCACCTGCTTAGGAAAGCTTAGGTGGCTGCAGGGACCGCGGTTCGATCCCTGGCACCACATGCTGTGCCAGCCCTGCCTTCAGGGCAGGCTGAGCCGGCCATAAAAATAAATAAACAAACAAGCAAAAGTTCTGAAACAAGAAAAAAAATAAAAATTAAAAAAAATTACTATTGAAGCTGGGCATGGTGGTACAGGCCTATAATCCTGGCACTTGGGAGGCTGAGGCAGGAGGATTAATTCCAGTTTGAGACAAACCTTGGCTACAAAGTGAGCTCATGGCCAGTGTGAACTTAAACTTTTTGATCCTATCTCAAAAAAGAGAAAGAAGGAAAAGAAAGAAAGAAAGAAAAGAAAAGAAAAGAAAAAGAATTACTCTTGAATCTCCCAACATGAATAAGAGATAGCATGTTACCTGGTGCTCCTGGAGCCTCTGTGGGCCCTATCTTGATTTTATTTACCTGCCTTTGCATTCAGAGAAACCTCCTGGATTGCAAGCAGCTCCCTGGATTTCCCCTATTGTTTCATTATCTATACACAGAGCATAAACTGTGTCTTCCTTATCTTGGCATATTTTTAAACTTCTCAGATTCATGCTGTGGGCAGTCATCCATGATTTAATCTTTTTGTTCTACATATTTTTTGTCATATTCATCCCTATTTGTGCCTGAAACTGGAGTTTATTCAGTTTTTAGCCGATATCTTAAATGTACCACAGTCTCGCCATTCCCTTTTGATGGACATTTGGGCCATTTGCAGTTGTTAAGTGTTACATAGTGTGGTTGAGAACATTCGGACATGTATCTCCTGCTGCACATGCATGCCTGGGAGTAAGCAGAAGGAGAAATACACACCCACCAGAATGCCTACAATGAAGAGATTGAAAATATCCAGGTTTGTGTTCCACAAATGAAGCTCTCATACGTTATTAAGAGGAATGTAAGCCGGGCGTGGTGGCGCACGCCTGTAATCCCAGCACTCGGGAGGCTGAGGCAGGAGGATCGGTGCAAGTTCGAGACCAGCCTGGGCTACAAAAGTGAGCTCAAGGCCAGCCTGAACTGCACAGTGAGACCCTGTCTCAAAAAGACAAAAAAAAAAAAAAAAAAAAAAGAGGAATGTAGAGCTTGGCAGGCACTTTGGCAAATCACCTGGTCATTTCTAGTAAAGTTAAACATGGACCTTCCCCTGGACCCCAGCAGTTCCACTCCCAAATATTTAGCCCAGAGAAGTGAAACAATGCGTATCTGCAAAAAGACTGGTACAAGAAATCATGGCAGTTTTAGTAACAACAACCAAAACTACATATACCTCTTAATGTCCAGCCATGAAAAGAACCGATCATTTTGCTACGTGAATCTCCAAAACATCATGGTGAGCAGAAGGGGCCGGGTGCACATGAGAACAGTGCCCATGTTCACAGGGAGTACAGGGGCAGGGACATCTCACCCCTGATGCCACACGTCAGAGCTGTGGAGGGGCAGCTACAGTGAGCAGCGGAGCTCCTAGGGTGGCCAGAGTCCTGTGTCCTAAAGTGGGTGGTCACATCGATGAATACATAGCTGAAAGTTGTCAGACTTTGTATTGAAAAATATTGACATTTTCTTATATGTGAATATAATTTATCAACAAGAGAATGCCTTTAATCCCAGCTAATTGGGAGGTTTGGGAATACAAGTTTAAGGCCAATCTAGGCCATTTATTTGTGATTTTAATACTTTGTTTTTTGAGGAATAATCTCTCTATGGTCTCCCTATGACTGGCCTTGAACTTATGGTGATCCTCCTAGCTCAGCCTGCCCATGGTGGCACATTCCTGTAATCCCAGTGCTGGGAAGGCTGAAAACAGGAGGATCAGTACGAGTCTGAGCTGCATAGTGAGACCCTGTATCAAATATATTAATAAGCACATAAATAAATAATAATAATAATTACACACACACACCTCCCTTTAAGGATATATACTCTTGTCCATTTTTTTTTCTTGTTTCAGAACTTTTGTTTATTTTTATGGCTGGCTCAGCCTGCCCTGAGGACAGGGCTGTGCAGCATGTGGTGCCGGGGGTTGAATTGTGGTCCCTGCAGCCGTTTATGCTTTCCTAAGCAGGCACTTTAGATCACTGAGCCGTCCTGCTGGGCCCCTCTTGTCCATTTTAAGTAATGTCAACTTATCTTCCAAAGCATTATACCAATTTCCAGCATCACCCATGAGTGTCACTGTTCTGTGTGTATTTTACTGGGGATTTCATCCAGTACCTTTGCACTGGCCCCTTAGTTCCCCAGACAGGGCTCAAATTTGCAATTCCTTACATCAACCTCCTAGATGCTGAGATTATAAGCCTGTATCACTATATATCCAGCTTCTCAGTTCTTTTTTTTTTTTTTTTTTTTGAGACATAGACTAGCTGTGTAATTCAGACTGGCTTTGCACTCACTATGTACTCCAGGCTGGCCTCAGATTTGTGGTAATCCTGCCTTAGCCTCCTGAATGTTGGGATCACAGGTATATGCCACCTTGTTGGCTCCTTCCTCTATTTTTCCTGATTTTTATTCTCTTACAGATTTTCCTAGTTCTCCTGCTATGCCCCCTCTTTCTTTCTTTCTTTCTTTCTTTCTTTCTTTCTTTCTTTCTAGAGTTTTGGCTAAGCAGTTCTGGATGGCCTTGAACTCACTCTATAGCCCAAGCTGGCCTTCAATTTGCAGCAATCCTCCTATTTCAGCCTCCTAATTTGTTTTTCTTTTTTTGGATACAGGGTCTCACTTTGCAGTACAAGCTGGCTCTGTTAGCCGGGCGTGGTGGCGCATGCCTGTAATCCCAACACTGGGGAGGCTGAGGCAGGAGGATCGGTGAGAGTTCGAGACCAGCCTGGGCTACAAAAGTGAGCTCAAGGCTAGCCTGAACTGCATAGTGAGACCCTGTCTCAAAAAGACAAAAACAAAACAAAACAAAACAAAAAAATTAGCTCTGTGCTCACTTTTGTAGCTCCTAGGCTAGTCTTAAACTTGTAGTGATCCTCCTATCTCAGCTTCCCCAGCGCTGGGATTACAGGTGTGCACCACCATGCTGATTCCAGGGCCAGCCAAACATACCTAGGGGCTCTTGGGCTAACACAGCATATGATACAGGGATTAAAGTTGGGACCTTGCACTTGCCAATCAGGTGCTTAGACCACTAAGGTATCTTACCAGCCCCTCACTGTTCTTAATAGCCCACTGTCTTAGTTACTCTTCTCTCATTGCTGGGACAAATACTGACACCCAAAATGAAGGAAGGAAAGGTTTATTTAGCTTACAGTTACTGAAGGTTTCAGTGCATACTCAGCTGGCTCCAAGGCTGAGCGGAACAGGGCAGAGAGCAGCAGTTCATGGCGCCAGAACAGCAACAATTGTGACAGAGGCAACTGACCAACCAGGGGAGCAGAGGGCAAAAGTGCTGGTCTGTCTCTGTCTCTATGTTACATTCAGGCTCTCCACCTCAGCCTATCTGCCTTAGGCTACATTCACAATCCCAGCTCTTGAGAGGTTGTAAACAGGCAGATTACTACAATCTGATCTAGTTTCAGAACCTTTGTTTGTTTATTCACTCATTTTTATGGCTGGCTCAGCCCACCCGAGGGTAGGGCTGGCGCAGCATGTGGTGCCGGGGATCGAACCGCGGTCCCTGAAGCCGCCCAAGCCTTCCCATGCAGGCGCTTTAGACCACTGAGCCATCCCGCCAGGCCCTACAGTCTGATCTAATAGTGAGACCCAAACACCCTATCCCTGTAGACCCTTCACACACACACACACACACACACACACACACACACACACACACACCCTCAGATTTATAATAAATCCTAATCAATCTCCTGGCTTCCTCACAAATTGGGCTCAATATTGTGTTCTCTCTCTCTCTCTCTCTATCTATCTATCTATCTCTCTCTCCCTCCTCTTCCTCCTCCTCCTCCCCCCCTCCTTCTCCTCTTCCTCCTTTTTTTCCTCCTTTGTGCTGCGGATGGAAGGAACTCAAAGCTTCATGCCACACCCCAGCTCCTTTCTCTCTCTCTCTCTCTCTCTCTCTCTCTCTCTCTCTCTAAAACATATTTGGTTGTTGCAGGTTCTCACCACGCAGCCACTTAGACTTGTGGTGAACCTTCTGCTTTCAGTCTCCCCAGCACTGGGATTACAGGTGTGTGCCACCATGCCTGGACCCTGGCTGGCTCAGTGCACCTGGGGGTGGGACTGGCATGGCATGTGTTGCCAGCGAGCGAACCTTGGTTTCTGCACTTGCCTAAGCTTACTTTAGTCCACTGAGGTATCTCGCTGGCTCTGTATACTTTTTTTTTTTCTCTTTTTGAGACAGGGTCTCGCTATGCAGTTCATGCTGGCCTTGAGCTCACTTTTGTAGCCCAGGCTGGTCTTCAACTTATGCTGATCCTCCTGCCTCAGCCTCTCAAGTGCTGGGATTATAGGCGTGCACCACCACGCCCAGCTCCTGGCCCTGTATATACTTTTAATAGGCCAAGTTGGCTCCTTGAAGCATTTCCTTTCCCCCTCTCCCAGGTCCCAGTCATTTCCCTGTATAGCACCTGGTAATCGCCTTTGTCTTTGTAATGCCCAACTGACTAGAAGCTCCTCGTGACCTGGACTGCGTGTATCCTGTTCCACTCCCTCTCCCCATGCAGCACTGGTCCCTAGGTGTATTTGGGGTGAACCCAGGAATAGGTATCTGCTTCTCTTTGCTGGCAGCAGGGCTGATGGCACATGTGTATCCTCAGTGTTTTATATAGAGTAAAAGGGAGTGATCCTGGGTAGGCAGTGGGCCACAGGTGGAGATGAGATGCAGGGACCAGCTCTGGGTGGTGGCAGGCAAAGGGAGAACTGGTCCTGGCTTCCTCCCTATACTCTGCTCAGCTAAATGAGCCACAGAGACGTCGGAAGAAGCACACTTGAGTCAGTGCTGCTGGTGGTGAAGTTTCCCTTGTGACCCTGGAAGCCGACTGGCGTCTGTGCTCTCTTTTCTCCGGGCCTGCATGGCTCATGGAGCACCAGGCTGCTTTCTGTGCCCTGGCCCATCCCAGGCTCTGGAGTTAGCTGGACCCAGGCCCAAAGCTCACCACCACTCCTGAGGTCATGAATTTTATTTTATTTTTAACCTTTATTTATGTTATGGCTGGGTCAACCTGCAGGCGGTGGGGTGCTGGTGCAGCATGTGGTGCCGAGGATCGAACCATGGTCCTTGCAGTTGCCTAAGCTTGCTTAAGAAGGCACTTGAGACTGTTGAGCTATCTCACCAGCCCGGTCATGAATTTTAAGTGAAGGAATACAGTTCTTTCTCCTCTGTGAGCATCATTTGCCTCCCCCAGGTTATCTCCTCGCTGCAGCATGAAGCTTCCAATCCCTAATGGCTTTGTGGTTTGGCTTTGCCCCTGAAATTTGAGCTACCTTGAATGGAGGGGGCAGCTGAGTTTCTTGAACACACAGCTCTGGAGACCTGTGCAGCTGGCGGTGGCAGCCAGCAAACCCCGACAGAGCTGGCTGGAGCATGCAGACAGGAGAGGGAGCAGGTGCAGGGCTTGCAGGCCTAGGGGCTGCATCTGAACTAGGGTGGGCCGATTTGGAGAGGATGTAGTTTTAAGAGATATCGTCAAGGTGGGCCAGCGAGATGGCTCAGTGGTCTAAAGCGCCTGCGGGAGAAAGTTACCGCAAGCGCAGAAACCACTCCTCCATCCCTGGCACCACATGCTGTGCACCCCCACCCCAGGGCAGGCTGAGCCAGCCAGAACAAACAAATAATAAATGAGGTTTAACAGAAATAAATTTTTAAAATCTTAAAAAAAAAAAAAAAAGAGATTGTCAAGGTGTGAATTCAGGTGCCTTTCCTTAAGGCCAGTACCCAGCTACTATAAAGTGGCCTCATCTCCCTGTTCCTGTCTGCAGGGCAGGTGGGGTCTCAGCCCTACTGCAGATTCCAGTGTTCATTTCACCCATGAAGTACAATTGAAGGCCCAGAGGACTGGTCACTAGACGCTGAGTGTGACAGTTGTGCTTCCTGACATAGTTGGCCCGTGTGCCCCTCTCCAGAGCAGGAGGCGTTGTTCATTGTTCACTTGCTTTTGGGCCAATCCCAAAATGTCTCCTGTATAATCCACACTGGGGAGAGAAGAGGGGCCAGTTGCAGGACTTGGGCCCAGCCCTCCCTTTTTACTCGGGGGCCCTTGAGTGCCCCCAGTTGGGCACTCATGTTGGGAAGTCATATTCAGTCCCCTAGGATATCTGAGCTCCTCTCCCCTCCCTTCCCTTCTCTCCTTTCCGCCCCCTCCTTCCTTCCCCTTCTCATTTTTGAGAAAGGGCCTTGCTTGGAATTTGTGGCAGTCCTCCTGCCTCAGCCTCCTGAGTGCTGGGATTATAGGCAAGTGCCACCATGCCTGTCTCTTTTTTTTTGTTTTGTTTTTTTGTTTTTTTGTGGGACCAGGGTTCGAACTCACGACCTTGCACTTGCCCAGCAGGCACTTGTGCCTTGGAGCTATCTCCCCAGCCCCCCACCATGCCTGTCTCTTGGGCCATTTTCTTTTCAAGTTTCACTTGAAAGTACACACACAAAACTGCCCTTAAAGCCAGGCATGGTGGCGCACACCTGTAATCCCAGCACTCGGGAGGCTGAGGCAGGAGTATTGGTGCGAGTTTGAGGCCAGCATGGGCTACAAAAGTGAGCTCAAGGCCAGCCTGAACTGCGTAGCAAGACCCTGTCTCAAAAAGACAAAAAACAAAACAAAAAAACCCAAAACTGCCCTTAGCTTAGTACTTCAGCACTAGGGGAACAGAACTAGGATTGACTCAGGAAATCAATTTACTGGAGTCCTTGTTTACCTTCTGGCTAATCAGTGAAGATGCTAGGCTAATGTAACCCTCAGAGGCCTGGGAGTCAGGCCAAGCTTGCTGTCTTTGTCTAGTTAGAGGGGAAAGCCCTTTCTTTCATCTATGCTCTGATTAAGTGGGCTTTATCTCCTCTTCTGCTAGCTTTGTCCCCTCAGGGACTTTGGGGGGGGGGTTGGGGAGAGCCTGTGTGTGTGTGTGTGTGTGTGTGTGTGTGTGTGTGTGTGTGTGTGTGTTTGATCTCTCTGCACATTCTTTTTCCTCTCTGTAATTCCAGGGTCATGCTGCGGCAGCCTGGCGCCTGACGGAGTGAGGGGAACCTGCCAGGGGATTACTGCTGGTGTGAGCTTCAGCAGGACAGACTGGCCTCAGGGGCGCAGGGATGGGCAGAGCAGCCACCAAGCCCAGGCCAGCAGCTCCAGGAGGGAGGCCTGGGTCCCGGCGGGGAGCTCTACATGCACTCTGCTGACCCAGGTGGCCCGGATGCAGTCCTCTGCAAGCAGCAGCTGTTCCCAGTCCCAGAGGACCCCCCAGCAGGACTAGGGGCCCTGTGAGCCCCTGCACCACAGCAGCTGGGCGTGCAAGCACCAGAAGAGAGTAGACCCGGATGGGACGTGGCAGGGTAGCAGCCAGCTCAGGGAGATCTTGGTCTCTGTCGCAGTTTTCTGACACCCACAGGGCTTCCTTCTGGGGTCCCTTCTGTCACGGGGGGAGCCCTGTTCCCCACCCGTGGCAACAGGGGTGGGTGTTGCAGCTCCCTGTGGCCCTGTGTGCTCTGCTGTGATCAGAGCTCTGTGGCTTCCCTGCAGGGGGGACGGGGGCCTGCCTCAGCGTCTGCTCATGAGCCACAAGGACCCTGACTGCTCCAGACTGGACCTTTTCAAGCCACCAAAGAGGGGGACCTCCGGAGCTGGCAGCCACCGATCCCAAGGGACTAGAAGGCTGGCATGGACTGACCTTCCCATTGCCAGGGTGGCAGGAGAAGCAGAGCCTCTGTGGCCCAGCTAGTGACAGAGAAACCTGATGACACCCTAGGCAGGGGCCATAGTGGCTAAGGGACAGGCGAGCCACTCCTGCCAGCAAGTTTTCTCCTTACATCGAGGGAGAGACAGCTGGCAAGGATCCCCTGCCACAGCACACGCCCCTATGCCCTTTGCACATACTGTCCGAACAGGCAGGCTGCACCGTGGCCAGCCCCTTGGTGGCCTGGGAAAGGAGTGGCCACGGTGACAGCCACCTGCCCGCCAGCACCATGAAGTGCTCTCTGCGGGTGTGGTTCCTCTCGGTGGCCTTCCTGCTGGTGTTCATCATGTCCCTGCTCTTCACCTACTCGCACCACAGCATGACCACCCTGCCCTACATGGACTCTGGGGCTCTGGGCGGGACGCACCGGGTAAAGCTGGTGCCTGGCTACGCTGGCCTGCAGCGCCTGAACAAGGAGGGGCTCTCAGGCAAGAGCTGTGCCTGCCGCCGCTGCATGGGGGATGCCGGAGCCTCCGATTGGTTCGACAGCCACTTTGACAGCAACATCTCTCCTGTCTGGACGCGTGAGAACATGGATCTCCCTCCTGATGTCCAGAGGTGGTGGATGGTGAGACCCACGGCTCCCCTGTCTTCCCCTTGCTGCCACTCTCCAGGATCCAGTGCCCTTGTTTTGAAGTCACTGTTAGAGCCCCTCTCTGGCTTGGGCTTTCTGTCTTTTGGATCCCAGCATCTTACCAAAGTGGGAGGCCTGCGTATGGGATCACAAATTACTAAAGGGCGATGTTTGACCTGAAAGTAGAGGGAGAGCTAGTGCTAGTGCTAGGGCTTTTTCAGTGCCTATAGGAACCCAGCATAGACCAAAAATGCCTGCTGGCCCAGGCAAGGTGCACATACAAAGAAGCAGCCCGCCCTCAGCCCCAGTTCACTCACACTACTGCATCTATGGTCCTCTTAGGAGACACCAGAAACTAAATATCCTCTTGTGGATGTGTCGGCTCCTAATTATAAATACCACTAGAGCTCCTCTTGGTTCTTTTACATTTGCTGGAAAGACTACTCTGGGGTAAGAAGATGTTGCAGACCCTAGAGGCTAAGGGGGGGTCAAGTCTGCCCATTCTTCAGGCCTTGGCACTCTTTTACCACTCTTCCTGCCCTCGGCCCCCATCCCATCCTTTCTGGAGCACCTTCTCCAGGCTGCAGTACCACCGGTTTGCCATGTGGGTTGAGGCAAAGCAGTGTCACTGGGCCCATAGGCTGCCCTCATTCCCCACTTGGTAAGAGCCCCGAGTCCCTGGTTTCCCTGCACAGAAAATAGGTTTAGGGTGACTCCTCTTCCTCTTGCTTTCAGGGACATTGTGAGGATGAGCTTGTGTAACCAAGTTTGTCGAAAAACCCCAGAGGCCCCCAGAACCTGGGTCTGCAATGCAAGGGCTCTAAGGTGCCTCCCCCAGGCGCTTATTGCAGCCTGGAGCTCTCCAAGGTTCCTGCCTGCTGCCTGTATTCACAGCCCTCCATTTATGGGAAACTCAAGGTTCTGAGAGTGGACAAGATCTGTCTGCCCATGGCGCGTCTCAGTGTGGTCATGCAGAGCCAGGACAAGACTAAGTGGTGGCAGATGCTCAGGAGTGCAACAGGCCTCCTGCCCACAGGGCTAAGCCTGTTGGGGCACTGACCATGCCCCTTAGTTGAGACGCGCCCATAGCCAGAGAGCTGTGGTCACTGTGGAGCCCCTGCCTGTCCTGACTCATAGGGTTAGGGTTTAGGGTCTACTATTTTAAGGCCCAAACTAAGGGCCAACTCCAGTTTAATAAGTGCTTTTAAGTATTTGCATCAGAAGCAGCTGGGCAGTAAGGTATACTGGTTCTTCCTTATAAGCCTGGCACCCAGCTGGGAGGTTGAGGTGGGAGGATTGCTGTGAGTTTGAGGGCAACCTGAACTACATAGTGAGACCCTGTCTCAACAAAAACAAAAACACCCAGGTGTGGTGGCACACACCATGAATTCAAAGCCAGCTTGAACTGTATTATATAGTGAAATCCTATCTTTAAAAAAAAAAAGAGGGGCCCGGCGGGATGGCTCAGTGGTCTAATGCGCCTGCTTGGGAAAGCTTGGGCGGCTTCAGGGACCGTGGTTCGATCTCCGGCACCACATGCACACCTGTAATCTCAGTGATGGTGAGGCTTAAAACAGGAGGATCACTGCAAGCCCAAGCTGCAGAGTAAGACCCTGTACCAAATACATTTAAAAAAAAAAAAAAAAAAGTGGGGTTGTGGTGGTGGTGCATGCCTGTGATCCTAGCACCTGGGAAACTAAGGCAGGAGGATTGCCAGAAGTTTGAAGCCAGCCCTGGCTATATAGTTAGTTCAGGGACAGCCTGAACTATATAACAAAACCCTGTCTCAAACTATACAACAAAACTTCTGTCTCAGAAAGACAGAAGGAGAGGCTAGGGAGATAGATAGCTCAGTGGTATAAGTGCTTGCGCAAGTGCGAGCACAAGGGCTTGAGTTCAATCCCCAGTTGTTTTTTTTTTTTTGAGTACCTAATTTTATTTATTTTTTAAATTTAACAATGGTTATATTACATATTCCCAGTTCTTTTTTTTTTTTTTTAAGAATTATTTTATTTTTTTCTTGTTTCAGAACTTTTGTTTATTTATTTATTTTTGTGGCCGGCTCAGCCTGCCCTGAGGGCAGGACTGGTGCAGTATGTGGTGCTGGGGATCAAACCGCGGTCCCTGCAGCCACCCAAGCTTTCCTAAGCAGATGTTTTAGACCACTGAGCCATCCTACCGGGCCCTCAATCCCCAGTTCTGGAAAAAAAAGAAAAAGAAAAAAAAATCAAGAAAAACATAATTCAAGAAATCATATCATGCCGGGCGTGGTGGTGCACGCCTGTAATCCCAGCACTTGGGAGGCTGAGGCAGGAGGATCACTGTGAGTTCAAGACCAGCCTGGGGGGGCCCGGCGGGATGGCTCAGTGGTCTAAAGCACCTGCTTGGGAAAGTTTGGGC
>PVJA010036674.1:0-20908 GCA_004027025.1 Myocastor coypus
AGACAAAAAAAAAATAAAAATAAAAATAAAAAATAAATAAATAAATAAATAAATACAGAGAAAAGAAAAAAAAAAAAAAAAAAAAAAAAAAAACAGTAGGTGCTGTGTCTTAGTTACTTTTTACTCATTGCTAGGACAAATATCCGACACTCAAAATGAAAAAAGGAAAGGTTTATTTAGCTCAAAGTTACTGGAGGTTTCAGTCCATATTCGGCCAGCTCCAAGGCAGAGAGGCACATGGCAGAGAGCAGCAGTTCATGGTGTTGGAACAGCAACAGTGGGGACAGAGGCAATGGAACGACCAGGGGAGCAGAGAGCAACAGCTTGACTCTGCCTCTCTTTATACTACATTCAGGCTCTCCGCCTCAGCCTATCCACCTTCGGCCACACCCATAATCCCAGCCGTACTCAGACCAATAACTCCATCAATACTAAAACGCATAATCCCAGTGGATCATGAGTCAAGTAATTCCAGCAGTACTCAGACCCATAATTCCTATAATCCTAGCACTGGGGAGGGTGAGAGAGGTGGAGCACAATGAGTCCAAGCTGTGTGGTGAGACCCTGTACCAAACAAAAATAAAATAAAAAATAAAGAGGAAGGGATTTCACACCGGTCCCCTCCCGTGCAGCCACGGCCGCTTCGCTCCAGGCCTTCACTTCAGTCTGCATCTGCCCCACACCCCGTTCCCAGCTTCCTTCAGAGCTGCATTAATCACTCAGGAAGGCACCTAAATACCAACTTGCCCACGGATACTGAGCTCGGTATTTACTGAAGAAAAGTCAGCGCAGCCCCAGCCACCAGCCCTCCTGCGGCTGGTCACCGAGGGCTGCTGCCTTCTTCTTTTCAGAGCCTCGCCTTGGCCTGCAGAGGAAAAATGTGTATTGCACAGTGGCCTTATGGGGTTGACATGCCGACCTGTCCCCAGCTCTGTGCAGCCCTTGGCACCCAGGTGTTCCGTGTACCTGGCCAGGTACAGGGTGCAGCTGAGGTGGGAGTGTGCTCGCAAGGCCATGGGCCATTAGATCCTGCAGGATGTGTGCACTCCTTCAGCTGCAGAAGAAGAATGGGCAGGGGAATTCTTTCCTCTTCAACATGGTATTTTATGTCTCCACAGGCAGTTGACTGTATAGAGGTCAGCACTCAGCTCTCAGCATGATGGGGGACAGCAAAGCCAACAGAATAACAGTCTGGTGAGGATCACTGTCCTGTCTGAGAATAGGAAGACCCGGAACAGCCCAGAAGGGTTGGGGTGCTCCCCTGAGGGGACCCTTGAGATGAGTGTTGGAAGACAGGCACCATTAGGCAGGCTGAGCAGAGCTGGGAAAAGAGCAGCCCAGGAGCAACCCTCAGCCGCAGAGGTGGACCTCTGACAGGAGAGCCTACAAGCTTCTTGTGGATTAAAGAGGACCCTGAGCAGGTGGAGCAAAGCTGGGCAGAGGCTGGGCTGCTCAGCTCTGACTGCCTGTACCTCCCCTGAGCGTTCGGTACAGGGGGCCCGGCATGAGTAGGCCTGGGCTGGGGACCAGGAGACGATGCTTGTGACTTGGTCAGGTGGAGGGAGGGCCTATGCATGGCCCATGCACCAAAACCGCAGTGGTGAGAGTAGACCTGCGGTGGGCAGAACAAGCCCTGCGCATCTGGCCTGGGGAAGTTTGTTCCCATCTTCCCTGCGGGCAGAGCTGGGTTTTGCTGAGGAGCTGGTGTTTCGGTCAGTGTCAGGCCTGCTTCAGTGAGCCTGGGATGCGAGTTGGATTTTACCCTCCTCTTAACAAGGTTTTCATTCGTAGCCATGTTTCCGACTTCTCGCTAAGGCAGGGCAAGAACTGCTGAAAGGAAGAGAGAGCATTCAGTCAGTAGGACTCCAGACTGGCTGGTGTGACTGTCCTGGTGGCTTCTGTGCGATTGACTGTACCTTGCCCTCTGGCTGCAGCACGCTGTGGGCTGAAACACAGCACCCTAAGGCCTGGTCCTGCCAGCAGGGCAGACAGCACAGCACCGCGCAGAGCTGAGTGTGTAGCACAGATCCCCAATCCCGTGAGGCAGCCTAGCTGGGAGAGCGTGGGTGGGTCCCATCTGTACCTCCAGCCTCTCTCTCTGGTGGCATGTGGGCTGCTTCATGGCCCAGCTAGCCCTGGACACTTTCTCACAGTGCATTCTCTGCATGATAAGCCTTAGTGGAAGCATTGAGTGCCTCTGCTCCAGAAAGGGGCATCCTTCTCTGGAGGCCTTCAGCTCAATAGAGAAACAGATAAAAAGCCCAATAGTCTGGTGTAGCTATAGGAGAGTTCACAGGGGCCCTGAGGATCTGGGTGGAATGATCGACTCTGGAAATAGAGTCAATCATTCAAAGCAATGTCTTTAAACTGCTTTAAGGAATCCTTTCACTCAGCAATAGTAACGGGAGGACCCTAAGCTGTGTACCAGGGTAGAGCTGGGATGTCCTGAGGGCCGGCTAGGTGGGCAGGTGCAGCAGGTGCCTCGGGTTCCTACCTGAGCCCTGAGGCTGCTCCTTCAGCCCACGCTGGCCCAACTTCCGACCAGCACCGTAGGTTTCCTTCACTGTGTTCTTTCTTGCCCCACTGGAGTCCGCTCTGCTGGAGCAGGCTGGGAAATTAATGCCCCTGGCCCCATAGCAGCCATCAACCAATGACAAGAGAAAGTGGCTTCCTCACACATAAGAGAGCCCTGCAATTAGGGTCCAGCCCAGCATCTGCCTCTGGCTACATAAAGCATCCTTTCGTGGCTGTTGTCCTTTTCTTTTCTCATTCTTTTCTCCAGAATTTCTGAAGGTTGTTTGACCATGGACGTAGTCAGCACTTAATAACTCCGCCCAGCCTTGGGGTATGCAAAGTGCACTGTAGGAAGCGCACTGTAGGGGTGAGAGCGTGTGCAAGGAGAGCCAGAGGAGTCCAGAGGACTGCAGCTCCTCCTGAGCTACAGGCATCAAGCCCCACAGGGGGTGGTGCCACACAATTACAGAGTCGGGCCGTGAAAGCAGGGCCGGCGCCAGGTGGCTGGCCAGAGACTGCTCAGAGCCTCTTCCTGCCAGTCTGGCTGCGGAGTGTCCAATCAATTATGATGTGCTTCATAGACAATTGCAGCTAGGAAGGCAGCAAGGGAAATAAGAGAAACCATCATCCAGAACTAATTCAGAGCACTAGACCTACGGAAGATGGATAACTATGGTGGCCAGAGAGGAACATTCCAGACGGTGATCCGAGGGGTGGACCAGAGCCTGGGTGAGAGGAGCAGAAGGGTTGAATTATAGAGCCAGGATATGGATTGTTCACGCACACACACACACACACACACACAGAGTAACAGGAAGAAATCATCTGTTCATCAGCATAAAGGTCACTAAATAAAAGGAAGTTCGAAGCCCAAGGTAGGAAAGGTGTCAAAGAGCAGTACCCCTGCCCCAGCCACCTTGCTCTGACAGTTGAAGAAGTGGAAATTTCCCCATTTCCTGTCTGTCTTCTCCAGCCTCTTCAGGGGGTCAGGGGATAGCTCTGCTCTCCGTTCTGCTCTCTCCACCACTGCACTCTTCTCCCTCACACCTGCATCTGGCTACCATGCAGTCTGAGTCGAGGAAGCTTCCCATGAACACAGCTATCTGAAGTGAATCTACATTCCTGGATGGCTTCTCACCAGCAGCGACAGTGCTTCCAAAAGGTGAAATTACAGAAGAAAACATCAGTCCACTGGCCACAGGCTTCAGTGTGTGGTGGGAGGAAGACTAGGGCCCAAGGCCATGGATAAATCAATGGCTCCACTTTAACACAGGGCAGAGGTCGGTCTTACAAGAGCAAGGTGAATGTCATCTTTCAGAAAACCACTAGAATGAATCATGACTTTGAGAATTGTTTTTGAATTTTATCAGCATGATCTTTTACATAGTTAGAAACCTCAAGTAGTCCTTATAATGAAATAAAACAATTCTTGGTCCCACTGCCGTCAACATCCAAGCTGGACACCAAAAGCAGCTGCATTTGTTGTTGCCGTGTCCTCTCGCAGTAGGGCCATGCTAATACCCTGACTGAGCCACCATTTCCTGACCCGCCAGTATTAGTGTTGTGTGTCGGCTTCCTGTTGTCCTGGGTGAGGATGGGGCTTTCCCACACTCTCCTGCTTTCCTGAACCTGCCCCTCCCCCACCCCTCCCCTCCTCTCTCTTTCTCTCTCTCCTCCCCTCCCATCCTTTCCCCTCCTCTCCTGTCCTTTCCTCTCGCCTTCACTCCATAAGTGAAAATAATAGGAAACATTGACCTTGTGTACTGTGGAAGTGGCATTCATTTTTTAGGGAGTCATTCATGATTGATAGCATTACACATTCCAAGCAGAAGGGAATGAATTGAAGAAACTGGTTGCAGGGATCATGGAAGAATTGGAAAGTTAAACAAGAGAAACTGAGGCAGTCAGACATGAGCGATGATGGGACAGCCAAGCACACGGGCGGTTTTTCCAGGCCCCAGAGGCAGTGCCATCCAGGAGAAGGTGGGGCCTCCGTGGGCCTCTGTTGGAAGAGTCCAGGCCGAAAGCAGGTGGCCCTTGTGGGAGATGCGGGTGAGTGACAGGGAGGCAGAGAGAAGCCCTTTGAGAAGTGCAGCCTGCGGGTGTCAGCCCCGCCTTCAGCCCTGTGTGACCTCCAAGGTGCAGACAGGTGACAGAGGAGCAGAGGAGAGCTAAGGGCAGCTAGGCAAGCCCCAGACATACGAATATTTAATATTTGCTCTGTTTATTACAAAAAAAGATTAAAGAAGCATTTAGCCTGCTGTGTGCCCTGCGCGCTCCACCAAGTGTGCCTTGTAGCTTCGTTCTTCCTTTCCAAGTGATCGGCTGGATCATTTAATCCGTCAGCTTCAGGTTGTTCCCAGAGTGCGCGCTCTCTCTGCTCTCCTGGGCCACTGCCCCAGGCCTGCCTCGGTGCTGCCAACGCCAACGCTGGCGCGGGAGGCTTTCATCCCAGGGAGTCCCTTATCCTAGCTCGAGGCCCAGGTCTCCTGCTTTCCTTCCATGTCTTCCTCTTGCTTGGTGGAGCGTAGCTTCCAGTAATTTTCCAAGAAAGAGGCCATGGCAAATAAATCATTTGCCTTTGCGTGTCTGCAAATGTCTTTATTTTGCATTCTCAGTGGGTGGACAGGTTAGCTGGCCTTAGAGTTCAAGGTTGACAACAAATTTTCCTCGGAGCTTTGAGGGTATCGGTGTCCTCTGGCTCCCACTGTAGCTTTTGCGACCTCCTGTCATCCAGCTTTTGCTCCTTGTAAATGACCTACTTTTATTCTCTTTGGAGGTGCTTGGAGTCTTCCTTATATCCTTAAATGATCTTTGCATATCTCGACAAACAACCCCAAATACGGACTTATTTTGTACAGTGCGTAAATCCTCTCCTTCTGCAGAATGGAAAATATTAAATCCCCATGGGATGGAAGCTTTTGATCTCAGATAAGCATGATATTCCAAAGGGATTAGTTCCTAATTGTGGGGCTTTTGGACAAAATTAACCATGGATGATTAAATGAAGCCTCTCCTGTTCATCCTACTTGTTCTGTCTGGTACTTTGAACAAACCAGACTCATGGGTGTCATTGCAAAAGATCTTTATTTCTGATATCATTGTTCTCTTACATGTCTTCTACAGAAGTAAGTTTTCTTTGAGATGAAAATCAGACAGGACCCTAACAGTAAGTTGTAGGTAGACAGAGGCAGACCACGACACAGCCTCCGTCAGGAGCGAGTCAGACTACATATTCAACAAAACTTCTAGCCCGATTTGGTGTTAATTTCTCGAGGGAACCTGCAGGTCACTGGGGAATGGAGTCTGCTTTTCCTTCCTGGCTCTTTCTCCGTGATTACCAGTTCCATCAGTCACCATCCTACAAAGGAGAAGGCGGGGTAGGTGTGGAGCCGGCAGGACTCTTGCTTGACTATTTGGTCCTCAAATGGCTCTGTGCCCGCTGGGCCCAGCGGGTGTTTAAGAGGACTCTTTTATTATACTTGGGCAGTCTCTCTGGAGAAGTCCATGCTAAGTCTGTTGGGCTGCAGCTTCCTTGAGAGAGGCAGAGCCTTGGCTTGCTCTAGGGCCCCTGTCATTTCTGCCCCTGTAGAGATACCTCCCAGTGGTTTATCGAGAACATGATTCCTTGCCAGATAAGCTGCTTCCTTGGGCAGGGTGGCCTATTGAAAGGACTGTAGGCTGATGTTTCTCCATGGATTTTCAGTTTAGCCACCTTAGTTCTGCCACTAGAGAGGGCTTCTCAGCCAGGCATTAGACCCAGGCATTTGTGTCCCTAGCTTCAGGGGTAACATCAGTTCTCCAGGTCCTTCCACTAAAGTCTTTTCCCTTAAGCTTAGAGTGGGAAATAGCTTGTCTGACCTTTCCCGTAGAGTAAGGGACAGGATTCTAATTCAGAAATCCTCTTCCTGGATCTTTTCCTTCACCGTCAGCAATTTTGTGCTTTACTCATTTTCAGCTGCTGTCTTGAACCTCTACGCACTGAGGTGTCTAAGAGCTCCCTTGGGCATCCGGTCTCTGGTGCATGTTGGTGCCTTAGGGAAAACATCCAGCTGAGCCTTCTTGGTTACTTGGAGATCTGGAAGAATCTGCCTCCCCCTCGTTCTGTCACCTCCTGGCCAAGTCACTCTGAAATAGCCATCCGACTACTGAGGGATGTCTCCTGAACAGAAGACAGTGGGAGCCAGACACCTGATTCCTTCAGAAAGGAGTTTCCCGAAAAGAGGACATTCCAATTAGCGAGCTGATAGCTCAGCCTTGTCACTAGAGCTGTCGATAGCGGAGCAAGAGTGCAGGCGATGCTTTATGAGCCAATAAAGGAGGCATCTCCAGAGTCAGAGGAAACACGTTTATTTGCTTATTTATTGCCTTTAATTTTATAGGTGAAGGGAGGCATTTTTCCCTTTTGAATGTGTCCAATTAGCTCTGGGCACTCAAGAGAAATCACGTTCCCCAGCTCTGAGTGTTCCTCAATAGTGACAGGAGAAAACAGAGGCACAGAGACTATTGCTGTGTGTCTGGTAGGAACAGTTCCAGACCCTAATACAGCTGTTGTGAGAGGAAGAATCTGGAATCCCAGGGGGCCCTGACTAGGAGGGGTCACTTTCCTCCGCTGTCACTAACATGTGGATGTCCTCCAGATTCACCACTGCTTATGAGAGCCTTGGCACTGTGCTATAGTGATTGGTTGGTTTGGGGAAGGCCCAAGTGAATTGATTTTTGGACTCCATGGACTCAGCTGGCAGATAGGAAGGGAAAACATAATTCTTGAACTAATGCTTTGAAGGATCGCTGTCTGCAGGGACAAAAAGGAGAGGCTTTCACACTCTCTTAGGTCTGACAGCTGGAGCTTGCTGGCCGTGCAGTGGATGAAGTCTTGAGCTTAAGGACTGTGATGAGTCATGGAGGCTGTGGCCCCCCTAGGTTCTCACTGGGGTTCACTCTTGCCCTCTATACAGAGTTAGGGGAGTTGGGGATTGCATGGTCTGGAATGATGCCTGGCTTAGGTCAACGTGGATGGTGACTGGGGTGATCCGGAAGGCCCCCTGGGGACCTGTGTGTCTTGCAGCCTCCTGTACCAGTGCACTCTGGACCAGGAGGTTTGAGCTGAGCATCTTCTGAAAATGGATCAGGGCAAGCTGCGCAGGGGCTCCCATCCCCTCTTTTTCCTCCCCGGGCCGCCTGACAACATTGCTAAGTTCCATAAACAAGAGGATCCGGAAGCCCCTGGCCAAGTTTTGAAGATTTTTGTTTTCAAGGATGCTTTTGAATGTTAACATTCATTATGGCTAAAAGGAACAAAACTCTATTTGGGGTCTCAAGAGCCAGAACTCTAACCTTTTAAGATGTTGGGAGGCATGCTCTTAGCTTCTCGCCCTGCTGTCTTAATGCGATTAGGGGTTGTTTTTCACCAAGCACCTACCTGTGATGTTCATTAAAAAAATGAAATAAATGATTCATGCAGAGACTGAGAAGGATATCGCCATGGAAAGCGGATGTTAAAAGGCTCTAGAAATATGATAATTATCAGCTATCTAACATGCAGTGACTATAATGTGGTAGCAAGCTATATTATGCAGGTAAGAGGCATGAGAGGAGTGACACGAAGTAGAATTAGAAGAAGAAAAAATAAACTTGTTTTATTCTCTTTGTTGTGATAAAATAGAAATGAGAAAAATGGGAAATCTACACGCTGGAACTTACCTTGTATCCAGCAACCTCTGTTTATGACACCAGTGTTGTGTCTTTTGTCAAAGGCTGTAATGTGTCTGGTGGACAGCCTGGACATGGGAACGTGGCGCTTGTGTTGATAGCCCAGTTTTATGCCTAGCCTGACTCTGATTCAAGAGAAATGCAGGCCAGGGCACTTCAGGTCACTTTGAAGTCTATGGTGTAGGCAACATTAGGACATCCATATATGTGTCATAGAACCTGCGGTGCATTTGAGATCAAAGTCTTATCTCTGCCCAGCTACTTTTCCCATGCTTGGGAGCCCCTGTCATTCCAAAACATGGCTGTTACAGTAAGATAAATCCTTGGGCTTCACATTCATTAATATTTCATATTTTATTGGTTTTGTTGTTGTTTGGTTGGTTGGTACTGGGGGTCGAACTCAGAGCCTTGCACTTGCCGGGTAGGCATTTATGCCACTGAGTCATATCCCTGGTCCTATTCAGTGTTTTTTCAATGAATGACTCTACTTTTACTTTAAAATTTAGTATTGCTACTTCCAAAATATCTCTTGCCTGCAACTATCTCTCTCCATCTCCACTACTACCAGCTATATCCATGCCACTCCTGTCTCTTGGCCTTGCTTCTATCCCCTTAACTGCCAGAAAAAAATCCTTGAAATATATTCACCAGATCCCGTTGCTCCTTTGCCTAATGCCCTACTGGGTTTGCCCTTTGTCGTCAGTGCTAGACTCACACTCCTTGCCAGGGCTCCCGAGGCCTGAAATGATCTTTCCCCAGCCCCCTACTTCACCGCTCTTGGCCACTTTCAACCTGTCACACTGGTGTCATTTGAGTTCTTTGGTCCCCCTGAATTTATTCTGGCCTCTCCCTTGGCATCTCCTTGCTCCGGGGCTGGGTCCTTTTCATTTTCCAGGTAGCAGCTCAAATGTGTCTGTGGCATGATCCATGCTCACCACTCTGTCTGAAGCATTTTCCGCTAGGCGTGCCCCATGAATCTTGGTTCTTGGCTTGCTTTACCCATCGTCTATCTCCTCCACTAGAAAGTAGCCCCATGAGGCAGAGCTTTGCCAGCTGGGCCATTGCTAGAGCCTGAGCCCCTAGCCTGGTGCTGACAGGTAGGTCATAGGTGCTCCTTGGCATAACACGCTTTCTGGCCCGGCAGTGAACTTGCCTCTAGCCGGTGTCCTAAGCACACATCTTGGTTTTGCAAAGACAGCCCTGCTGGGGCTGACCCTCAGGACTGTCTTGGGAGAGGGCACTCAGGACGCTGAAAGTGAGGTTCGCATCATGCTTCCCGCAGCAGGCCTGTGCTCGTGGGCTGCCTCCACACCTGAAGCAGGCCCTCTGGTTCTCAGGCTGTCTGGTGGTAACTACACAACATTTATCAGATTGTGCTTCTCCAGTGAAGAACCATGTTGAGATGCAGATTCTCTATTGAAAAGCAAATCTTTCACTTCAAATGTTTGAATAAGACTGGGTTTGTATTTATAAAATAAGTTATATGCCACAGCGTATTCTGGGCCCAGAGCATTTTCTTTGATTGCTCCATAAATACATTTCCACTCACCCACAGCTCTTGCCTCAGAGTATTTTTGCATGGAGGTAGTCAAATATGTGACAGTAGGCCTATTGAGCTCTATTTAATTTTATTCAATATAAAATGTTCTATTTGGTTCCAAGGCTTTGCTGGGCCTCTGTGTACCTGAGATGGTTTGAGAATGTCTTTTGTAGGAAGTGGAGTGTTTAGGGCTTGTAAGAGGGCATTGATCAGAATTGGGTGACATGGGTAGTACCTCTGCCCTGTGCTTATTGGTAGTCTTTTCTGAGACATGCCTCTGAGTTTCTGTTTCCTTGTGTGTAAAAATGGGAACAGTCCTGCCTACCCCTGTGGGTTATTCTGAAGATGAAGTGGTATTGTGAACATGAAAATACTTAGTGTATTGCTGGGCACATAACTGGCATTTTTATAAATATAGAAAAGTGCGTATTATAATCCATAGCTTTCTCACTTGGACTGGACTTGGTGTGTAAGGATCCACATTTTCGCTCTGTCCAGCATATTCATTAAATGCACAATCCAGGAATAACTGCAGACAGTTTGTATATTCTCTGCCCTCCCTCTCTCTGATTATGCCCATCTTGAGTTGATTTCCATTTGATTTGCTGTACTTGTGTGTGTGGAAAGAGGGGGAGACAGGGTTTGAGGAAGGACTGCCTGTGGCATGCCCTGCTCCCCACACGGCCCCTCCTACCCTTCCTACGCTTCCAGCCCTGGGCCTGCTCTGAAGGAGAAAGGCTAACAGCCAGCCACTGGCACAGGACCCTGAGACCCCTCCCCATGCCCAGCTGGGCAGTGCAGAGCTGCAGGAATCATGGCCGGCGTCCAGATGGTCCAGCCCTGTCCTCCCACTGGAGTTGGTTGTTATCAATCAGTTGTTCCTAATGTGAGATAGATCTCCCATTTTTTCTCTGGCCGGAGATGCTGGAGAAGCCTACTTATCTTGCAAGCAAACCCTAAATAAAGCCCAAATTGCTTCCTGTAAGTGGCTTTCTGCTGAGGCTGCTGCTGCTCTCCTAATGTCTCGGCCACGTCCTCTTCACTTGAGGGCCGTCTCTCTGCTCAGCCTACGTGGGCTGGACAGCTCCGCTGCTGCTGGGGAGGGCCAAGCTACAAAGCTATTTTATTTGTCAGATATCCAGTTAGCCCCGGAGCAGGGAAGAAGCCCAAGGGATCCATGTGAGCTCTGGTCTGGAGGCACTGTAAGAGAGGTACTCCTGAGTATGGGCCTGCCTGTTTATCTCCTGTGAGGTGTCCCCAGGTAAGACATGCAACGCTCCATGCCTGTTTTCTTGCTTAGGATTTGCTAGGCATGAATTTTTCCTTCCAAAGTTAGCTTGTTGGAAACTTAACTCAGTATAGCAATATTGAGGAGTGGGACCATGGGAAGATCATGAGGGTTCTGTTCTCATGACTGGATCCATCGGTTTGTGGATTCATAGATCGATGGGTTATGGAGGGAGGGGCTGGTCATCAGCAGAGGGAGTTGTTCTAAAGCCACGTTGGCAGTCTTCCCGAAGTTTCCTTGCCGTAGCGTCCTGTGCTGCTTCAGCATTCTGTAGAGTTCTTACCAATGAGCAAAGCCTCACCAGATACCAGCATCCTGCTCTTGAACCTCCCAGCCTCCAAAGCCATGAGCCAAAGAAGTGTCCCTTCTTCATAAGTTACCCAGTCGGTTGCCTTTAGTTGTAGCACCTAGGACAATGTGATGCTGCATCCTGTGTCCTGTTCTGTCGCTTTTGAGGACAGCTCCACTTGATAAGGACATTAATAAGTCTCATCAGTGCTGTCTGTCCTGGCCTAGTCCTGGGCTATATTAGCAGTGGATCCAGAGTCAGCCAAGACACCACCCTTGCCCTCAGAGAGCTCACAGTCTACCCAGGGAGTCTCAGCTGGCTCTTCTGAGCCAGCTGAGGACAAGTGCAGCGGTTAGTCACCGAGACATGGCCAAGGTGGTGGCTGAGTCTAGAGAAGAGAGTTAGAGGCCAGAGGACCAAGAACCACTCTCCAGAGGAGAGCAGCCTTCATCTGAACTCTACTCTGACCTACTCTTAGACATCTGTGTCAGGCCCTGAGAAAGAAATCATGGGGCAACATATTTGGGGGTAGTAGCTGCAGTCTCCCTGTGGAGCGTCCTTCTCAACACTGCGGTTTAGCTCACCTGAGCTTGCAGCAGAGCCATAGGTGGGCTTTGAGCCCCTCAGTCTGCAGAACAAGATCCAGGGGCTTTCTGGAGCAGACGGGCTGTCGCAACAGCTGCTGTCACACCAGAAGCACTACCAGAAGTGACAGGCCACTTCTGCCCCAGGCTGAGGGCAGCGAGAGACCATCTAGGTGTGCCAACATGAGGATAGCGCTCTGCGTACACCCATAGATGCTTGGTAGCCAGGAGGGCAAGAGTTATTTATCTTGTCCACTTCATAGCGGGAGACACTGAGGCTTTGAAAGCTTAGATTACGGCATGGCTGAGCCCGCAGTGCGTGTAGGACGGAGCAGGGGCTCAGGGCTGGGAATCTGGCTGTGCAGCCTTGGTCCTGCACACTGTACTCTGCTGCTGCACACAGGAGCAGGGATCTTCATGCTCACACTGCCCTGAACATTACCTCGATGCTCAGCATGACCCATACAGGGCTAAGCATGTCTGGGAAACATGCCACTGGCTTTCCTCAACCTTAAAGAGATAGGTATTCTTTTTAGTTCTCTCTCTACAGCTGAGTGAACTAAGATACTGACAGATTCAGGAATTTTTAGGGCCCACGGCTGCCTCTGTCAGCTGAGTGCTGAACCAGGCTCTGGGCCACTTGGCTGAATTTGCAGGCCACCAGGCACCGCCAATGGCTGGTGGGAGGAAGGCTCTGTGAAGCTGGTGTGGCCCAGTAACCAAGTGTGTGGCACTGTTACTTGGTGCTCCGGCTCACCCTGGGCCTGCTTTGGACATCTGAGAGAATGTCTCATGTTGTATGTCATTATGTATTGGTGCCAAAAGAAATGACAAGAAGACCTGATGAGTTCAGCTCAGAGGTCTCACTGAGATCTGTCTCTGTCAAAGTGAGCCCCGACCCACAGAAGGATCTTACTTTTATTGAGTACTCAAGGACAGGCTAAGGAATGTGCATAACTGCTTTGGTGAAAACAGACTAGAGATCACTACCTCTTTTACCATTTACCTAACATTAGGTTAATACAAATGCTAAATGAAAACATTCCAAGTAGGGGAGGAGACAACCATCAACATCCCAAATAAGGGAGGAGACAACAAGTAAGGACCCATTAGAAAAAGCTGTTATCTGCCTCCTTGAATCCAAGGTTCCTGGAATCCCCAAGTAACCAGGAATTCCCAAGTAACCCACTACAGCTGTCTCTAGGCTTTGTTTATTATTCTTCACTTCTTAAGATGCTAGTTTCTTACCTCTACAGTCCCAGCCGCTGAGGAAGGAGAGGCTTCTGGACCGGCATAGCAAGGCCCAGCTGTTCCTGCCAGTGTCAGAGCTGCTCCTAACGAGGCGCAGTCTGTCAGCGCTGTCCCGGTGCCTTTCACCTGCACTTCTATGCCTTCCTTGCAGAGCCTGGGACCATGGCTGAGCACCGAGGGCTGAGGGCATTTGTCAGCTCTGAGGCCTTCACAAGGGCAGGGAAATGGATCACCTTCTTTGTGTTCATGGCAACCCAGACCACCTTTCTTGGCTCCTAGGCACAAGAAAGGATATTCTCAGAGTGAGTGTGCTCCTGGTGACATGATTAGAGAGTGCTGCGCTCCCCTGGCCTCTCCTGCAGAGGCAGCACTGGTGTCTGACTCACCTTCCCTACCGTAGGTGCGGCTCTCTGCCATCTGTCCCTGGGACATTCGTCACCCAGCCAGTGCGGCTCAGCTGTGCCACCAGAACGTGCCTGCCTCCCTGCCGGACTTACGCTAGCACACGTGGTGGCAGGAGGCAGAGGCTGCTGCTGTCACCTGTGCGTCCCTCCTGCAGCTGTTGGTGCCACCGCCCCTCCAGCACCTGCGGAATCTGCCGTATCCCATCAGAAATGGCCGTTCACCAAGTCCAGCTTGCTTGCGTGCCTTTTTCCCCTCTTTCTTCCTTTTCATCTCTACTCTCAGTTCTGGGGATTGAACTGGAAGCCTTCGCATTGAGCTGTGTTCCCAACCCTTTTTATTTTGAGACAGCATCACATTAACTTCCCCAGGCAGGATGTGAACCTTTGCTTCTCCTGTCTGTAGCATGCCTAGATTATAAAGATGCACCACTGTGTCCTGCTAATCCAGGCAGGAAATGAAGCGAAAGGGGTGTGTGTGTGTGTGTGTGTGTGTGTGTGTGTGTGTGTGTGTGTATTTCTGGGGATCTGTTTGAAAAAGGCCCAAGTCATGAGGATCTGGCCTACCGACCACCCAGGAAAGTGGAACTCATTGAGGAGCCCCTGAGATCCTCTGAGCCCCAGTTGGACCTCGCTCCGACCTGTGGGCAACTCTTCTGCAGTGACAAGCTCAGCAGAGCTGGCTGTCCATGCAGCAGGGTTGGGCACACACTGTTTTGTCTATTTCTCAAAGTGTGTTCTGGGGAATACTCATCACTGACACCTGAGGGACTTAAGGTCCAGAGAAAAGGTGGATCTTAAAATAAGAACTGGGTGTTTGTAAGCAGTGCGTGGAGGCAGGAAGAAGACTTGCTCACCAGTCTGGGGCCTGAATATTCTTCTATATCTATACTAGAGGAGCAACACGAAGCCTCTGAGATTTACCATGGGCCCATTGATAATCATATAGGGAAAATCGGGAAGATAAAGTCTTATGATGCCCAGGTGAGGAAAACAGGCCTTGTAGTCCTAAGTTATTAAATTTCCAAAAGGCTGTTGGGAAGATGATAATGATGACATATTGCTACTTCCAAGGGGAGGCAGAATGTTTTTCCAGTGTAGCATTTATGATACATCAGGAGATGACAGAATATGCGGGCACCGGGGCCGTCAAGACCTAAGGATTGTTTTAGCATTTGAGATTTGAGGTGCTTCTGGTGGGTGTGAAGGCCTCCTGATCAGGGAGGAGCTGATTTCTTCTGCCTTGTTAGCAGTCACCCTGCAGGGATGGAACATCACAGGAGGATCTGTACTTTGAACGAGCTTTCCAAGCGGATTCTCAGGCATACTCCGAGGCTGGGAAACTGTTGCTCTTATCCTGGCACATCTAAATCTTGGCCACGTATGACAGTCACCAAGGGGGATGAGTGGAATAAGGTACAGAAAAAGGCTGCCCAGACCTCAGCTCCACAGGCTTCGCTTCTTCGCTTGAGTTCGTCATGGGAGCCTGGGCATTAGTGGCTGGTTATGTTGTTCCCTGGCTGACCTCATTCATTCATTCATGCATTCATGCATTCATTCATTTGGTACAGGGTCTTACTACACAGCTTGAACTTGTAGTGATCCTCCTGTGTCAGCCTCCACAGCACTGGGATTAAGGTGGGTACCACCATGCCCAGCTTTGCTAGCAGCATGTGTGTGGCATGCTGGCATGTATGCAGTACTGGGGCTTGCCAGGCAGGCACTCACATTGCTGAGCTGTCTCCCCAACTCCTACCTGGATGGCTTTAAAGTGCAGCTAGAGTTGGGAAATAAGACCGAGCAGGGATGGTGTCTGTGGGTCCTCCAAGGCCAGGGCGTGGGCTGCTGTGTCTGCTGGGCATTTAGGGACTGCAGCCTGAGCTTGCTCTGCTAGAGGAGTGGCTCCCTTCTCTGTGCTTCCCTCTGAACCGCACACTAGCACAGTGGCTTCTTCTGGGTTCAGAGCGTCTCATTAGTACCCAGAGGAGAGCCCCTATCCCACTGCCTCGCCTGCCTAGCTCTGGGTAAGAAAGGGGCTCTGTGAAGGAACAGAGGTAGCAGCTGTAGCCTGAACTCATGGTCCTGAGAGCTCTGCTCATGGAGCACAACATAGCCCAGGCTGGGGCTGGTGTGGAGAATGCTACGGAGTCCCAAGCCCTGGCTGCAGATGCCAGTTTCTGCGTGTGTGCGGGAACCAGCAGGGCCCTCTCTCTCTATGAGCATATACCGGGCTGTAGGCTCACAGGCTCGCCTACGTTCTCACCATCACAGTTCCTGTCCCTGTGTCCCTGGCCACAAAGATGCCATCCTCCAAACACGCTGCTTGTGTTCAGAAATGATCAGTTTACTCCCCATCTGTTATTAATCAAAGATGAACATAGTTGTTAAGCTGGGCTTCTGATTCCCACGAGGTAAGAAGCTTTGATTCCTTGAGTCTTCTAGAAACCTCACCCAAAGCCCAGAATTGGGTTTTTCCATTGGTCAATGGATGCCTTTATTGCTGGATCTTTCATTGACAGTTTGAAGCTGCCCAGGAATGACCTGTCTGTGGCTCACCTCCTTCCGTCCCCAGACTCTGCCCCCTCTTCCGCTTTCTGCCTTTTCCTGATAGTCGGATGGCTTGCCCGACTCTCACCCGTGCAAAGTGAAAGCTCATCAGTTCCTAGTGTTGGAATCATTCTCTTCAGCTGCAGATGCTGCCATTCAAAAAGATTTTGTGTAAAACCCTCTATATAAACAGGCTGGAGTCCCTCCAGGCAGCGAGGAGAGAGGGTCCTCAACTCCTCCCAGCCTACTAAAGCCTATTGTGTAGGCAGAGTCCTGTGAGATCTCTAGAAAATCACTGACTTGTATCATGAGTACGCTTTGCTGGGCAGTGGCCACCTCTTCTCTCAAGTGGGACCACATCAAAATCTTGCAGTAGCTTGATGATGGGTTTGTTGTATTAGTTGGCTTTCCCGTCCCTGAGACACAGCACCCAACATCCGCAACTTAAAGGGAGGAAAAATTTAATTCAGCTTCTTGTTTTGGGAGATTCGTTCCTTGATCAGTTGGCTCTTGGGCTAGAATTTCATGGTAGAAGGGCATGGGGGAGCCGACCTTCTTGGTTCATGGCAGCCAGGAAGTACAGGCGGGGAGTGGCATCCGAAAACTGTCCAGGGCCACAAAGAAAGCAAGTCAGTCCTCCGTGACCCACGCAGACACCAGTGTAATTTACTAATCTACTAGACATTTTTAATGTAATAAAGATAGCAAAGCATGAATAACAGTTACAGTGTGCACTTTAAGTGTTATTGCCACATGGCCTTGTTTTTATTGGTTTTCCATTGGCATAGTTTATTTAATGCCAAGCAATACCAGAGGGGGCTAGGGATTTTGCCATTGGTGTATAAAATGTGCAAGTGATTGGTCTACATGAGTGGCTTTCAAAATCCAATCGTAGCCCATTAGGAGGTCATAAAATAGCTAACTGTGTTGTGGCCAGCGTTTGTCCTTAATAGTACACTGCAGAGTAAAATAGACTTTCACAGGGTCAGTCACATGGTGTTAAGGCTGGAGATTGCTTTGTAAACTGCTGCTTTCCTTAGGTGTCTTTGCATGCATGCATGAGATATAATGAAAGCAATGCAGAACATGTAGTTCACACCACAGATTATGAGCCAAAAAAGTCGAGGATCAGTAGATATGCTTGCCAGGACTCCATTAGGCTCCAGCTCTGGCTCATGGGTGCCTTTGTGAGACTCCCTAGCACCCCATACTGAGCAAAGCACAGCTGAGGAATGCAACCAGGCACGGGATCTAAAAGAGATCAGGACCCTTTGGTGGTAGGAACCCTCCCTTAGAGAGAGCCTGGCAGCTGAAAAAATTCCCAGAAATTCCATTGGTCTGCCTGAGCCCCGTCAGGAGGCAAGGAGACCAGAAGGGAGCCGGCCTTGCCCAAGTCCGTGGGCAGGGATTCACTGTGCTGTGTCTAGTATGAGGTAAATGAGCAGAGTGGGCTCCCAAGGTGGACTAGAGCCTCCCCTTTGGTCTTCAACAGCAGCGAGCCTGTTACCCTGAGGCCTCTGATTGACAGAGGCTGCTCTCAGCACCCTGTCTGGGCTGTGCTTTCCAATTCTCTTGGATTTCTGTGGCTCTTGAGATCCATAGCATTTAGCCAGGAGCCTTAGAGTCAGAGGGCAGCATGACAGGGTTGCTTGGAAGAGCAGAAGCCTGGCATTTCTCTGCTAAGGGACCATTCCATAGATATATGCGTCAGCTTTCTATCATTACAACAAAATACCGGAGACGATGACCTTACAAAGAGAGAAGGTTTGTGCTGATACATAGTTCTGGAGGGTCTAGCCGTGACCCACTGGCTTTGCTGCCTTGGGCCTGTGGTGAAGTTGCACATCGTGGTGGGGGCCTGCGACAGTGGAGCTGCTCACCTTATGTGTGAGAAGCAGAGGCAGAGGCAGAGGATAGGTGTGTGTCCCACATTCCCCTCAGAGGCATTGCCAGTGATCCAAGGACCCCCATGGCACCCCACTTGCCAAGGTCCCCAGCACCTCCCCAACTCACCACCCTGAGAACCAAGGCCCTAATTCACAGGTGTGTGGAGGCCTTTGAAGATCCTGACTGTAATGGTGGGGATCCTTATTCTCAGGCCTGGGCTACGTGTTGCACAGATCACCTCGGCTAGCAGGCTGCCACCTGCCCATCCAGCTGCCCTGTTAGGTCAGGCTGTGACCCATGCAGCCTGCATTCCCTATGGCATGAGTGTCCCTTATCAGGAGTGGAGGTGAGAAGACCTTCTAGGGAATCTCAGGGCGCCTAGCTCAGGGGTCCATTGAACTCTGGGCTCACGCCACACCTCAGGGTGGATGGGCTGCAGCAGGTTCTTAGTCCCCTGTATGCCAGATGCGGTGGGATGGGGGAGAGGAAGCGATGGCTGCCCAACGACTCCCACATCTTTTGCTCATATTGCTCCCTTAGCTCCCCACCCAGCACCTGATCAACAGCAACAATAGCCGTAGCAAAGGCCAATGTGAATATACATGTAGAACGAGAAGGGCTCTATTATTAATTTCCTTACTTCTCACAAGCAGTTTTTAAGATCACTTCCAATTTTCTATATTAGGAAACTGAGATGCAGAGAGATTGGGTGACTTGTGCCAGGCCATGCAGCTGGTGGGTTGGGCAGCCATATCCCCCATTCAGGATTTGGGGCTACAGGACCGTCCAGGCGCTCACAGGCCAGGCTGCCTCTCCGCAGCGCAGGAGCTCAATGCTTCTTAGCTGAACAAATGATTTGCATTCATTCTCCAAAGGAATGGAATTAAATTTTTGTATGGCCGAGGGTGCCCAGAAGGTGTAGGATGAGCCAGGATGTCTTCCTTCTTGTACCACGGCCTACCTGGGAGCTTCTTTCTGAGGCATCCAGCCAGAGGAAGGCGTGGAGACCCAGGCTAATGGCTCCACCTCAAGAGGTGTTGATGGTTCCATGGAATTGTGGCACCCTCTGTGAATCAGAGTACTCTCTCTGGTCAACTTCAAGGCATGCTGTGGAGAAACCTCAGGGCCGCAGGATCTGAGAGTTGAGGGTGCATCTTCAGATCTGACCTCCTCGTGGGAAGGCTGGTTTGCTCTCCTCCGATTTTGTTTCCCTGAGATTTGTTGTGTACTCTGAAAATATATTTGTAGACCAAAATTCCTGATGGTGGGAGAAAGTTCCAAGTCAGGGGAGGTCTCAGTTACTTTTCTCTTGTTGCTGGGACAAATACCCAACACCCCAAAATGAAGGAAGGAGAGGTTTATTCAGCTCACAGTTACTGGAGGTTTCAGTCCATATTTGGCTGGATCCAAGGCAGAGAGGCACACAGCAGAGAGCAACAGTTCGTGGCAATGGAACAGCAACAGTGGCGACAGAGGCAACGGAACAACCAGGGGAGCAGAGAGCAACAGCATCTTGAGTCTGTCTCTGTCTCTCTATATTATATCAGGCTCTCTGCCTCAGCCTATCCACTTCAGGCCACACCTATAATTCCCAGCAGTACTCAGGCCCATAATCTCATCAGTACTAAAACACATAATCCCAGTGGATCATCGGTCAAGTCTCAAACTCTAGAAGGCCCCACCCCATGATTACATGAGGCTTTGGGGGCACAACTAGACATAAACTGTAACAGGGGATAATCCACATCCCACTGAAGAAGCCCTGTCTGACCTTGTGTGCGAGGTATCAGAGTGGCTGCTTTTCAAAGCCCATAGCTGACAGAGGAAAGTAAAGCAGGGGGCCTATCCACAGACTCCTGGAGCTGCACAGCTCCTTTGTCCAAAACCTTCACTTACTTTGTCTGACTTCGGCCGTGCCCGCCTCCTTGCCCTGCCCCAGGTGCCCAGGCAGCACGACTGGGTTGGCAAATTAAGAATTTGTCAGATGGAAAGAGCTCATTTCCCTCCTCTTTCAAACTCCTGGGCATGACTGGCTTTGCACACATTCCTCCAGACACAGGTCGAATTCATAATACAGAGCATCGAGACATCATAAAGGTCTCACATCTTTCATGTGATAAATATTTTTACCGTCATGCTCAAGAAATGGATTTTGTTTGAAAATGGACCATTTCCTTTGATGGCTTCTTTGACATGGATTCAAAGCCTTTTCTGATCCTGCTGGGCCCTGGGGTTGGGAAGGCCTGTTTGTTAACTTTTTTTCCTAAGAACAAATCCCCTTCTCCTTGCTGCAGTACAGCCATGACCACGGGGGCTAGGAGATGTAAGACTGGGTACTGCAGGGCAAAGCTATCCTGTGACCGACAGCCGTGGAAGGGTAGGCACCCAGGGCTGTGGGAACAGACCCCAGACTTGCAGGGCTCCAGTTCCTAGTTATTCCTACTTGCAGTCAATTGCACTTGAACTTTCAGATGTGGACATTGCGCCAGAGTGAAGTCACGTGGGGTTTCTTCTTGCAAGTTTGGTTTTTACACGTGTTCTTCTCTGGTGTTTGTAATGGCATGTTTTAATGGTCTTGCTACGTGCAGTGAGCAACCACTTGGGACTAAAAGAAGTTCTCAGGAGAGAAATCTCTCTCTCTCTCTCTCTCTCTCTCTCTCTCTCTCTCACACCCTCTCTGCCTCCCTTTCTCCTCTCTCTCTCCCTCCCTCTTTCTCTCTCCCCTTCTCTGTTTCTCTCTCCTCCTGCCTCTCTCCCTCCTTCCTGTCTCCCTCTCCCTTTCTCCCTCTCTCCCTCTCTGCCTCTCTCCCCCTCTCTGTCTCTCCTTCCCCCTCCCCCTTTCCCTCCCTCTCTTTCTCTTTCCCTCCCTCTCCCTCTCTCCCTCCATCTCCTCTC
>PVJA010036675.1:0-21083 GCA_004027025.1 Myocastor coypus
TTTTTTTTTTTTTTTTTTTTTTTTTTTTTTTTTTTTTTTTTTTGCGGGGCTGGGGATTGAACTCAGGTCCTTGGGTTTGCCAGGCAAACGCTTATTCTACTAAGCTATCTCCCCAGCCCCTTCGTTGTTTAATTCTTAAGTTCTCTCTTTCAGAGTAGCATTTCTTAAATGCTCCAAATGTACTACATGTCCCATGGGATCATGTTAGGTATGGTGTTGTCACTTTCTAGTACCCAATCTTGTAGTTTTCGCCCCACGATGAAGACTGGCATTGCCCTTTTCAAGCTGTGGATCTTTATAGGTCTTATTGGGGGCCATGTGTGGCCAGGATAGAACACATAATCTCATGTTTAGCTTGGATAGATTATGGCATGATATTCGTGTTAGTCATTGAGAACTCTCTTGGGCAAAACAGAAAAGTGAGAGGAATACTTGTTTTTTGTCTTTTTTGAGACAGGGTCTCATTATGCAGCTCAGGCTGGCCTTGAGCTCATTTTTGTAGCCCAGGCTGGTCTTGAACTCACACTGATCCTCCCGCCTCAGCCTCCCAAGTGCTGGAATTACAGGCATGAGCCAGAGAGGAATATTTTGAATAAGTTTTGAAATAGAACGTTGGAGACTAGCTAAGATCAAGATTTTGTAAGGAGCTCGTTGGGATCCCTGTTTGAGTTGGACAGGATGCCCTTAAATGGGGATGGGAGTTTCTTCAAAAGGCCTCACAGCTCTGTTCCACACGGCTATCCATACATTCTCATCCTAAACCTTGTCACAGCCTGTAGATTTGCCTAAGTTTACATTGACCTAATAAAGTTGAAAGTTCCTTGTAAGGTTCCTTGTAAGAGATGCTGTGTATTGCAAATCTCCTATAGCATTCAATTGCCTTATAGCCGTCTTCCTCAAGGCCTGGCTATTTTTCTCAAAACTGGTGGCCAGCCAGCAAATACCTGCAAGAATGAATTCAAAGATACCACTTCAGTGTTTGGGTGTCTTAACTAGGTTGAGACTCCTTAGAGCTGCCAGAAATTTCATTCTAGCCAAGTTTTAACATTGTTTTTTTTTTTTTTTTTTTTTTTTGTTATATATACATCTGTGTGAGTAACTTTATTAATTTTGAATGAAAATGAACTTTTCTGGGATCTTCTGACAAATTTTTTAAAAATCATAAAACTTCTTGGAGTTATCAATCGCTCACCATGTCTGTCATCTGGATGCTAAAGCTCGCCTTCTTCTTTTTGTTCCGACCCTCAAATTCTAAGCTTCAAGTTAAGGAAAGGTCATTTTTCCATGGTTCAGTTTGTTGAAAAACTTTCACCTCCCCCTGAAGGTTAGAGTCCAGGACTGAGGCAACCACAAACTCTCTGCAGAAGCCAGGCATCCTCAGAGGAATGGTTATGAGCCTCCCCATTCCTCTGAAACTTTCTGCGTGGCACACAGATGCTTGGGACAAGGACAAGGAGCGGATGTGGAGACGCAAATCCCTGAGGTCACGACCGCAACCCTGGGTCTCAGAGCAGCCCCACGACTTCGCAAATTCCAAGTATCCTATCTTGTGTGTCCTAAATTGCCTCACTTGGAATCTGAACTAGCACCGACACTGCCCCATAGTCTCCAAGATTATAGACCATCAGGATTCTGAGATCTTCTGGCTCATTACCAAGCAAGGCAGGGCGAGGTCATGCACCATCCAGACCCCAGGTGATGACCTGAGCGCAGTCGTTGCTTCTCTCTATAACTTTGTGGGTCTGCTCCATCTACCAATTCTTCTGAAGCACAAGGGATGCAGGCTTATAGAGGATAGGACCATTCATATGTTGGCTCTCCAAGGCAGCTATAGGTATGTTCGAGCTGTCATTTTGTACCACACAAACTCCACCTCAATTCTTATGTTCTCAATGATGCAAATGTTTTGGTTAGAAACTTTTCAAAAGTAGGTGTCTGCACTGTTGAGGTGACACTTTCCCATAGCACTATGTGGTCAGTTTAAACTCTGAAGGTCTCCTGGTGGCTCCCATGGGGTGGTTTTTGTTGGTAATGAGCTCTCCATCACTAGCACACAAGGTTCTCAGGCTCCTGAGAGCTTCCTGTCTCTCTAGAAATGAGGGTTTGCTAGCAGGCTTAGATGTAGATTTTCTAAGTTGGAGACAAGAGGGTTGGACCTGGCAAGTCAAGGCAATGCAGAGACAGATGGGACCAAAGGAAACGATAGGGCTAATCATCCCAGGGCTTCTTGAGAAGGTATTGTTGTGTGTTCTGCTCAGAAACTGAATGGCCCCAGGAAAGAAGAATGAGCTTATTTTATAGCCATCTTACTAAAATATTCCTAGGTAGTAAATACTTTCTCATTACTTACACAATCATCAATAAGTCATTGAAATAAATGGAAGATGGCATCTTGGGAGAACCCTCTCCCTTGTCCTTTATCCTAGGAGTGGAATGTGTTCCTGTTTGGAGGCCTCCATCAGCAGTCTATAGAATCATGAACTTCTGCCAGCCACAGCAGGGCTAGGCCACACTGAAGTAGGGAGAAATCCTAACACAGTTGGCTAATTCTTTAATTGAGTATGGATGTAATTACCAGGGACTCCGAGGGATAGTTAAGCTCAATCTAGCAGATCCTGTGCCCATGGTCTCCTTAACCCATGACTGAAAGTGAGGAGTTCTGACTTATCAATGGCAAATGCAGATCATGGGTACCCAGGAGTGGGAATTTTTTTGAGCAGGACCCTGCTATGTTGATAGTGATGCTTGAGCACTCCTAATCTTGAAATCAATGTCCACTTGGTAGTGTTAAGGTCACTCTTTCACTGCAAGTTTCCTCCCTCATACAGCAATGTGAAGGGTTTCTCTGGTACTTCTGTGATCAAATTGAGCTATAGGTCCTTTAGTACAAATCTTCTTAGCCTAAGGGCTGGCAAGATAGCTCTGTGGTACAAGTGCCTGCCTGGCAAGTGCAAGGCCATGAGTTCGAACCCCAGTCCTGTAAAAAAGCAAAGCAAAGCAAAACAAAACAAACAATAAAACAAAAACAAAAAAACCCAACCAAACAAAAAAAAATCTTCTTAGCCCATCTTGCCTGAGATAAGGCGAGAAATGTTGCCTATATCTAGTGAATGCTGTGTACTCATCGCTACAAATTTAGTGACATTCTTTAGTAATAATACCACTAAACACTGAATACCATGTTGAGTAAGTTTTAATGGCTATAAATGGGAGCAGCTTTGGCAATCAGATAAGACACTTGTGTAGGCAAAGCTCTACGCCTCCATTTATTAAAGTGGAGCCAGAAGCTTCCCCAATTTGTGCCAGAGCTGGGATGCTGCTGGCCACTATCTATACCACCACATCCTCAGACTTTCTATGGATACCTCATTTTATCTGACTTCTATATGAGTCTGAGAGAACGCAGGCCACTTTGTGGCTGTGGCCCTCGGTGTGCATTTCTGCGTGTCTTCAACTCACCTATCACACTGGTGACATCTAGATGAGTTCCTTGAGGCAGTGATCTCATGCTTCCCAGAGCTCAGCATCAGCCAGCAAAGCTCTAGATCAATGCCTTAAGAAACCATTTCAGTGCACACTTGGTCTGAAAAGTTAAACTTTTAGAAGAACGGAGCAGGAATGTGACTCATTCACCTGTTTTGGAGGCCAAAGTAACACTGCACTAGTATGACGCGTTGCCTAGGAATGCCAATTTTTGGAGCCAGTTTTTGGTCTTAAATTGCAGAAAGTAAAGTGAAACCATTGACAGTGAGTTTTTAAGGGGTAAAGGAAAGCTTTAAAGAGACATTGAAAGATGTCTAAACTCTCTCAACACATTCTGTTGGGATCATAGTAATGCTGGTAGCAATTGCGGAGGCAGCAGGCCTGTCGAGAACATAAGCCTTCTCAGCTGGGAGCCAGTCTTAGGAGGAAACCATGAATTCATTCTGCAGGACATGAGCTTTCCCTGCTAGGGGTTATTTCAATGGTCTGCTGATGCTCCGTTTGGTACCAGTGGTCTCAGATGATAAGGGCAGAGAGCAGAATAGGGTGGAGGAGGGGCATGCTCTTGTCATGGCTTCACAGTTCTCCCAGGGATCTTAGCAGCTGAGATGAATTCAATCCTTCCATGTGAGGAGTTTGCATCCTGACATATCTGAGCTCTTCAGCTTGCAATGCAGTGAGACTCTTCTCTCCAGGAGTGGCTCGGTGTTCTACGCCAGGCACTGGAGTTTTTCACACAAGATCAGCATCTAGGTTTCTGTCATGGAGAATCCATGCTCAGAAAGGTCAGGGCATACTGTTGAAGTCTGAGCCAAGGTTTTTGTTTCATAGGAAATAAGACATGATGAATAACTTGGATCCACCGTCAGGGTCACAAACATTCAAAAGAAGGAATGTCAAATCTGCTGGTTATTCCTGGCCATAGGTGAGGAAAAATGAAATCACAGAAGCTTTACAAATCAGGCAAACAGCCGGACTGCCGGCCCTCTGCGGCCCCCACATGTGTTCTGGCTGGAGTTGGGTCTTGGGAGGCATCGTTCCTGGCCGGAGCTCGCGGAGTCTGGGGCGCGGAGGTCCTCCGTGGCCTCTAGGATGGCACCATGCCTAAAGCACCAAAGGGAAAAAAGCGCAGGACGAGAAAAAAAAAAAAATCATCCATCCATATAGTAGAAAAGCGGGTCAAATTACAAGAGAGGCCCAGAAACAAGAAAAGAAGGAAAAGTTGAAGAATGAAAAGGCCGTACGTCTCAACCTTATTGGTGGAAAAACTACAGTGGTTTCAAAATCAGCTGGATCCCCCAAAACTGAAATATTCAAAGAAAGATGCTTGTGAATTAATTGAAAGGTATTTAAATCGGTTCAGCAGTGAGCTGGAACAGATCGAGTTACACAACAGCATCAAGGACAGGCAGGGAAGGCGACACCATTCCCGGGAGACCATCATCAGGCAGACGATGGAGCGCTCGCGGCCGCAGTACCACGGCTATGGCTTTCATTCCAGACATTCTACATGCAAGCAGTCTGAAAACTTTTAGAGAATGGGATTTGGATCTAAAGAAATTGCCAAACATTAAAATGAGAAAACTTTGTGCTGATGATGCAGTTGCTAAGAAGCACAAGAAGAACACTCAAAATTTAACTATTGACAAAGATTTAGGGCAGCTGGAGCTCAAAGGAGAATCAAGTAACTCTGATGAAGAAATGACTCCTGTGGCCTGATTACCCTTGATTTGAAAATCAGTAACATGAGAGCTTTAAGTCACTCATCACTCATGAAAACTAATTGTCTAGTATTTGCTATTTAACTTATTCTTTCATAATGTGAATTACATGCGCAGTTTCAAAGACAATGTAATTTTTATTTAAATGTGAATGTTGCTTTCATTTATATTAAGTTGTGAAAATCGAAGATGTATTTAGTTTTTCATTACTGTAACAAAGACTAGCGGCTTGGTAACTTATAAAGACGTGGACTTGGCTCATGGCTTTGGAGGCTGAAAGTCTAGGCAGCCCCTGCCAGCCCTGGCAAGGCCCCCTCCTGCTTCTGTGCTCCAGTGCCTGGTCTCACAGCAGTGCGAAACACCAGAGAGGGGGCGACTGTATGGCAAGACTGGAAGCCAGAGAACAGAAGCGACCAGTGATGACATCTCTTTAGGATCCGGGAGAATTTAACGATTTCAGATTAGCTTCATTTGGTTGCTATATTATTTTCTGCTTTCTCATGGTGAAAAGTGACAAGTTCTATTCAGACCTAAAAGTTAAGAAAGCCAGTGATGATAATTGCTACTTTTTCTTCTAACATATATTAGTTAAATTAATGTATCATACAATATTTCGAATGTCCTGACAAACATAAATATTCCAGAATTTTGTTCCTTAAAGAACTTATTAATGCTAATGTGTTTTAGTCTATCTTAACAGATGCAAGTGTTCAAGTATTTTCAAGAAAAGGGAAAAAAGTGTGCTGTATGAGGTTAGGTATTAAATAAATTGTTAACAATTTGAATAAAGTGCTACAACTTTTATACTTCTAAAAATTAAAAATAAAATGTATTTCTATAATTAAGAAAAACAAATTAGGCAAATACATGGCTAAATATGGTTCTAGGCGAGGGGGATTCTGCCTGCTGGGGGCAAGGAGGTGGGTGCACATCATGAATTCGCTGTTCTGAGAAATTCTGCAATGCTGTGACTGAGGGGACCTGGGGTGGTGTGACAAGGCTAAAGGAGCTGCTGCCTGGCAGAGACAAGGGGGCTTTTGCTACCTCCTTTCCTCACCTCATAACAACAAGGGTGTGGCAAAGTAAATTTAGATCTTAATCTGCAGATTAGTTTGTAATTACATGGGTCTCAATAGCATAGAAAAAACTTGGGTACAGAAATACTATAGCTGAGTCACAAAGTGACAGAACCTAGAATATTTCCCCAGGCTATACCTGAACATACCTCCTCAGGTTGAATCTTGAGCATGGCGGTTTAGTCCCTTTTCCAAAAGATGCCACTGGAGGAAATGGTTGGTTATTCTTTACTTGTGGCAGTACTTAGTACTGTAACACTTGACTGGAATGTGATCCAATGTGGTGGCCTTCCTTTGCCACCAGGTTGGGTCACACATCAGAGTAAGTTTTTTTTTTTTTTCCTAGTTCAACACTGTCCAAAATGGTGGGCTTGATCTATAGCTTTAGTTAAAATTAAGTGGTGAGTACAGTAATGGTATGGAATGAGTGTGATAGTTTAGCTGGGACTCAAACATCTTGCAGCCAATCTGTGCAGTCCTGTTGCATGTCTGGAGCTCATGAGGTTTTTCTTATAATAATTCCATGGGAATCTGTGTAGAAGGACAAGGCTGTCACTGGGTAAGAGGCTTTGGGGGGGATTGTCGTTCTATGCTACTAATTGCCATTCTCTTCAAAAAACTATACAGTATCATTCTCCATGAGGCCACCTCATGTATGGCGTGGTCACTGTTCAGCTTGCAAAAGTGGCTGTAGATCTTCAACACAGGTCTCTTCTTAGCCCACGTTTATTTGGGATACTGCACTGTAGAAATTCTACACATACATAGTTGTACACTTTTGGGGTACTATCACTAAATAGAGAATATTTGAGTCATTTCCAATGGACAAATCCAGCAGTTTTAATGACTAGCTAAGTAGTTCTTGTCCTGAATTTAGATCAGTTTCTTTAAGTGGGGCCAGAGGTTTCTCCCAAGGGCCTCAGCTTCGATTCTGGCTGCTGTTCAGTGTCTTAAACCTTTCCATGGCTTCTAGTAAAATTAGTGTTAAGTTGACCTAAAGCAGTGGTGGAAAATTTTCTAGAGACTTTCAAAGTGGGGGAGCAACCTTAAAATGGTCTGGGATTATAGAAGCCACCAAAGCTCAATGCTCCAAACTTTGAAGATTGAGCGAACTCCTATAGGAAGTTACTCCCCGCCTGTGGCCTAGGGTATTGGTGGTGACCTTTTAGAGACAGCATGCTCACACTGAACCCCCAAGTCCCGTTTACCTATGCCAAGTAACAAGGCTGTGATTAAGCCTGCTGGGGTGACTTGGCTTGCATGCGAACAGAAGGGTGTCCTGTGCTCACTGCTGTCCATGTGTCATAGGCTCACCACCAGGGACCTAAGGAAACAGGAAAGTAGTAGAAATTTGAGGCAGTGTCTTCACAATAAGAGTATAATGTGCCTTAAACTACTCCTGTGATACTAACATACAAATGTTTTCATGGAAGCAAAGGTTTTATTTCTCTAAGATCTCAAGATTACCTAGCAAAGCTGGGCGTGGTGGCGCACGCCTGTAATCCCAGCACTCGGGAGGCTGAGGCAGGAGGATTGATGCGAGTTTGAGACCAGCCTGGGCTACAAAAGTGAGCTCAGGACCAGCCTCAACTGCATAGTGAGACCCTGTCTTAAAAAGACAAAAAAAAAAAAAAAAGATTACCTAGCAAGGATTTGGATTGATGCTTTAAACCATGTCAGTTCTAGCAAATTACATAAAATTAGGTAACACCCTGCATCACAGCCCCCAGAACCTTCATTGGAGCCACATATAGAGTCTTAGGCATTGCAGGATTGCTACTTGTTAGGTATGTGGTGCTGCCGTAGGTAGTTGGACAGATGCAGTCAACAGGATGTAAAGTATTTTGCGACCAGTTTCTCAGAAAGCAAACCAACAGGTTTTCAAATGACAGAGCTGCTCAAATCTTTTTAAGCTACTCCCTGTGGGAGTTGCTCAGGCAACAGGTCCTTGTAAGCCCAGTAAAGAGAGCCTGGCATTGGGAACTGAGGTCATCCAGGACGACAGTGGAATTGAGGAACATTCTCTGAGATCCACACCTGCAGGATTGTGGGTAATGAGATTTTACCAGTATGAGTTCTTGATTCCTACTGCTGCATCCTGTTGGAACTGTCAGTGACTTTAGACTATGAAGAAGAAAGAGTGGGTGCCAGTGAAACTCGGAGTAGAATAGGGGGAAGGACAAGGTGTCATTAAAAGCCCTGGTGAATAGTTCAGTTTTAAAAAGTTGATGATAAAAATACAAGTTGGGCTGGTGAGATAGTTCCATGGTCTAAGCATGTACTTAAGACAGCACAGGGACTGGGGTTCCATTGTAGGCACCACATACCATGCTGACCCCATTCCAGTGCACTGAGGTGGCCACTGAACTTGGTCATCATGCCACATGCCTGTAATCCTAGTGCTGGGGAGGCTGAAAACAGAGAAGCACTATGGTCCAAGCTGCATAGAGTCCTTGGAGCAAATACATACATTAAAAAAAGAGTTGGCTTTGAGAGTCAAAAGCCTCATTGTACTGATAAAGTGAATCCATTGAGTGAAAACACAGTGAAGTCTATGAGCCTGCCTTCCGACTGCATGGCACTGCAGTTGCCCTGACTGTGTTGAGTAACCTTGAAACTTCAGGTGAAAGGACAGCAGCCATATAAGCTTTGCTGACTTCTCCCGTGTTCTCCCATCTTGGCTCCTGGGAGTGTGGTGGGGTCCAAACCAAGAGGCTTTCCAGGGAACGAAATCTGTGCCATGTCAGCAGGACACCAGATGAGCAGTTATCATCTGGTGGTATAAAACCAGAATTAGGCAAGTTTCTAGATTTTTACCTCTCATTGGCATCCATTCATATTACATATAGTACATTTCCCATGCCCAAGTTGAAGAGGCTGGTCATGCTGTTCACTTGGCCTCTGGGCACCGGGAGATGAGGGCTTTGAAGTCAATGTGGGGCAGCCTGAGATGCTGTGAGGACATGATTCTGCAAAGCCCCAGCCATGGAGAGAGGTGAGCTTAATCGACGCAGATTCTGGAGTCCTGATCTCTTTCCATCTGGGGAATCCTGCACTGTGCTCTCTGGTGTGGTGAAAACCACTGAAGTGCTTGAAGATGGGCATCCTGGGGATTGGTTCCCAGGGGTTTCTCTGAACCTGAATTCTTCTGATCTTAGCTGCACTGATGTGCTTTTCTAAGACTTGGTTTACTCCACTGAATTCCCTTCCTAAAGCCAACCTGAAATCCACAAACCTTCTCACAGTGCATCCCACGGAATCTTGGAAGCAAGAACGCTTCACTTAGTGGCCGTGAGGTGTTTGGTGTGGTTTGCTTTTGCACCTTCCCCAGCTTTTCCTCAACATGCCATGTGACTGGCATGGAAGGCATCTTCAATTTGTACCTGGAAGCCTGAAGCTTTTCTGTCCTCTTTACTCTTGACTGGCAAAATTCCCTTTGTCCAAGCACAACACAGGGTGGAAAATGAACCATCCATGTACTGAGGATTTGTGGTAGTCCGTTTGGATCTCCTCTTACCTATTACAGCACTGCACAAAGCAGCAGGAACAGAATTTTTAAGCTTCTTTGTGAGGGAGCTAAGCAGCAGACTAACCATCAGAACGGACATGGCACTGGAAGTCCCTTCTGATCACTTCCTGCAGTGTGGAGGTGATGTCCTCAAGGTCTTGAGCCGTGACAGACTCACCCCTGAGTTCGAGTCATTTATATCTCATGGAAGCATGGTAACAAACCTGGTGGGTGAGACTGGACACTGAGCCTCTCATCTCTGTGCCTTCGAAGTACTGAGACAGTGCAACGTGTAGCCGTATGAAGAGAAAGGGGAGGGTCATTCAGTGCCTTCCAGGAGAAACTAGGTTTCTACTACATGGGGACCGCATGAAGATGCATTTGAAATGAGACACAGGAGGATACAAAGCATCTAGTTCCATGCCAGCAACTAGGTTGTCAGTTACGTGAAGTGAAAATGCCATAGACCCCAAGGATCCTTTTTTTAAATTTTTTTTTGTCTTAGCCCAGCTAAATAATTGGAAGCCCTTGTTCTCAATGTCAGTCTTCATGAGTGTATCTTAGGAATCACTCATTTTTTAAAAAAATTGAAAATTAGACTCAGAATGAATCCAAATGATTGTAGTGGGCCCTGACCCGAGGCTGCCCTGAGGTTCCTTTTCCCCTTCCATGAATGGTACAAGGGCAGCCAAGCCATGTGAGGTCAGTGGCCCTACAGCTGGAGGGCCCATGTGTTCATTTACTCTTTTGAAGTGCCATTCAAGGAGGTGGCAGAGAAGTTCTCCAGTGTCTCTAACCTGATGCTCCTGAGCCAATCAACTAAGTTGTGCTCAATAGGGCAGCTCCTGTGGGCCACCCGGAGACTTCTCAAGGCTGGGTTAGCTATAGAATTGGGAAGGGTTTTCAGCACCAGTTTCAGGGTGGACTGGAACGAATTCACTGTGTAGGAGCTTTAGCGACAGCAACACGATGATAACAATGATAACGAGGATCTGGGGGAAGCCGATGAGGACTGCTAAGTTCTGTGGCGAGGGAGGCATGCCAGGCTAGACCTGAAGAAACCGCTGCCACGTCAGCAGGCTTGACATGGGTGCTTGAGCTAGGGAACTGGTGCCAGTAGGTGCAGGATGAGGGTGGGTAGTCTTCTGAGGATGGCTGGTCTAGCTTCTTTTTTGTGTGTCTTTTTGAGACGGGGTCTCGCTATGCAGTTCAGGCTGGCCTTGAGCTCACTTTTGTAGCCCAGGCTGGTCTCCAATTCACACCGATCCTCCTGACTCAGCCTCCCGAGTGCTGGGATTACAGGTGTGCACCACCACGCCTGGCTCTCTATTTTCTTTTATTTTTTTTAAAATTTTTTCTTGTTTCAGAACTTTTGTTTATTTATTTATTTATTCTTATGGCCGGCTCAGCCTGCCCTGAGGGCAGGGCTGGTGCAGCATGTGGTGCTGGGGATCGAACCACGGTCCTTGCAGCCGCCTGCAGGCGCTTTAGACCACTGAGCCATCCTGCCGGGCCCTCTATTTTCTTTTATAAAGTTGAATTTTGAGAAATTTCTTAGAGTTCAACTTAATTTCATTTTGGTTCCAGGTGGGTGGAGTGTAGCACTATTTCTTGAACAAGTGTCCAAGAGTAGCCTTATGTCCTAGAATGCCAGGCCTCCTCTTGATCTGTATATAGCTGAGAGAGAGAGAGAGAGCAGAGGAGACACAGGACCTAGCTCTGGTAGATACAAGGCACTTTGTCCCACAGATTCCTTGTTTCTTTCTGAGACACTTTGTCCCACAGATTCCTTGTTTCTTTCTGAGACAATATCACTATACCCCAGATATGGGCTATGAGCTTGTAAGGGACAGAAAGGCAGCTGTTTGGGCATCCTACTTAGAGTTCTGTAGTGTGGTAAATGCTGGAGTTAGTTCTCCAGTAGGGACGTCTGCCCACAAGTGCAGCTAGGTGTTTCCCCCAATCATTTCAGAGCCCTGATACTGGTCACCAACACTAACAGCCTCTCATTCTCAAACTTTATCATGGTTTGTACTATTTTCAGCAAAACAGCAGATCGGTGTTCGGGAAGCGTGAAGGGGAACCCAACAGGGGCTGAGGTTCTCGGTGTGGGGCTCCTGCTGTCTCACAGCCTTCCGTGTGATTCTGACTGCACACCGGTGTCTGCCTTCCATCGAAGGGACTGATTCTTCTCAGGCCTCATTGCCAGCCAGCAAAAAACTTGATCAGTATCTTGAGGTCTCAGTGGTGCACACAGTGTCCCCCATGTAGACAGGAGTGACTTGGGGCAAAGGCGCCAGGAACTGGACACTTAGCACACCTTGCAGCTAAGGTACTATTGCAGAAACTTCAATTGTTTGGCTGAGGATTCGCTGTAAAGGGCTTTGTTTTAGACAGAGTTGGTATCAAAGATCAGCACTTGGATAGGGATTGAGGGCAGTGCAGATTCAAGTGCAACCTGCTTAGCAAGGACTTTGATAAAAGCACAGATGAAAACCTTACACCCAGCCATCCTGATATCCTAGACTACTTTTTTGGCTGGTACCAGCAACCAACCTTTGGACCTTGTGCTTGCCAGACAGCTGCTTATGCTGCTGAGCTGTCTCCCTGGCCCTTCCAGACAACATCCTAAGGGAGAAAAACTGGACTGTATCCGGGTGGCCAGAGGTGGTAGTTGGGTGTCAGGGAGAAGGCCGAAGGGTAAGAAAAAGGTAAATTTTACTCTCAGGGTTGAGCCGGAGTGTACAGAGCCATGAGCACAGCTGCAGTACATTTTCCTTAGCCAGAGAGATTCCAGCCATGGGCTCCCCCTGTCTTCTCTCAGCTGCATGGAATTCAAGACTTTCTGTAGGAATTGCTGGGCTCAGTACAGAGGGACAGATATCTTCCTGTATATTGAGGGCCTCTTGTCAAAGCAGGATGCATTCAGAGAAGAGACTGGCAGCATTCATAGATACCCCAGGAAAATCGGTGCAAACGAGGGGTTTCAGGTCACGCCTCTTACTAAATACACCTGCCATTAAAGCCTGTGTCTTGGGCCCAGGTGATACTTTTTTGGGCAAGACAGCCAGCCAGCCAATGGGCAGCGTGGAGGATACTGAGGGGTGGGTTAAAAGGACCCTGTCTGGCCTGTCCTCTCCCTGACTTGAGCGTCTGCTGGGCAAATGTGCTCTCTTTCCTCCAAGCTGGAGGTTCCTCAGGGGAAGAGGTTCTAGGAAGTTGCTGTTTCTTGGGCTGCTCTAGCGTTTAAGTAGCTTCAGAAGGAGTCTAGCACAGAAAGGAGAAGGGTTCCTTTTGCCCCTGAGCCAGTGTTGTGATACTGGTTGAATTCTTAACCATGGGTAACCTTCCACCCCAAGGTAGAAATAAGGAAAATGAAGGAAAAGTGCTTAGAATTGGGAAGAAGCTCTTCACATGAGAAAGGGAAGGAGGGGAGGGCTGCGAGGGGAAAGAAGATTTTACAGCAGAGGGAGTGAAGGGAGAAATTCAAAATGGAGCTTTTCCAAGTGTGGAGGGGAAGAAGGGTTGGGGAAAGAGGCACAGAAGATGTTAGTCTGTGTGCAGAGTCCCTGGGACAAATCGGAGCATGAATTACCTCAAACATGGGTTAACACATTTTTGGAAACTTTTTCTACAAAAGTAATTTTTGTGCTCCAGAGAAAGCTGCTCAGGGTTAAATGTGGACAGGGGTTTTCAATGCCAAGGCCAGAAGGCCACGAGCTGTGGGCGGGGGGAGGGGCTGGCTTTCCATGGGCAAACTTCAGTGGGCTCTGAGTTCAAGCCAAGCTCTGAAGAGGGCAGGGGAGCTGAGCTGTGTGGCGCGGCTCGCAGCTCAGCAAAAGCTGGCTTACTCCTCTGGGGCGGTCTGAGAAGGGACAAAGTGCTATCCCTAAGGTCCTAGTCCTGAAGGGGCCCCAGTGCTCAGATTTGGGGACCAGGTGAGACTTGGGGCAGGCAATTGTACAGCTTTCGTCCAGCGAAGCCCTGACCAGACCCTGGGTGGGTGAAGAGTAGCCGGTTTCCCATGGGCCATAGCTGTTGCTGTAGTTTCAGAACTACCCCCACCTTTCTCCCAAGTGACCTCTACCGGCACACCTGGTGCTGACCCAGAGCAGCTGTGAGGGCCCTCGGGGCTGTGGGAACTGCTGGGTGCTGGCTCCGTAGCAGTTAGAAACTCTCGGTCTCGTTGAAAGACCAAACATGACAGGAACAGTGGATGGGTTAGCAAGCGCAGTGATAACTCGGCAAACGTTCTCAAGGGGCTGGGCCAAGGGCCATTGTACCACCTTCTGTCTTCAGCGGTGGGAGCATCAGCCGTGGGAGGCCTTGGTCTAATTCCCAAGCCTCTCTACATGTTTATTTTTGAACTTGGCTGTTCTTTCCTGATCCCTCATGGGTGGAAAGGGTGCTTGGGGGGCCCCTGGGGGTGAGGACTTGAGCTAAGCTGCCACTGAAACCCTGGGAGCAACCTCCCTCAGTGCTATCCTCATGGTACTGGAATTCCGGATTGGGGGCCCACGCAGCTACCCTCTTAGCTCAGGTGTGAGTCTCCCAATTGCCAATAAAAACTGTCCCAAAGTGCTTTTGGTTTTCACTGTGAAAACCTATGAACAACCCCCTCAGTGCTGTCCTGAAGTGTCATTATCTAAGGTGACACTCCAGTAACTATTGCTGTTGAAAAGTGGGGACTGCAGGTGTGCAGAGATCTGCAGTTGTGAGGAATGAAACGAAACCAAAAGTACCTCAAGTCTGCTTTGGCCAAGCTGAGCTTTTCCATTTTATACTATCAAGGTTGTCTGTACTCATCAGGCTTCTGAGAGAATACGTGTGGTGACCTTCCAGGTAGCCTGGTGCCCCGGACAGCCAGATCCAGGCAGCTGGGGGTAGTCAGGTGGCTGACCTAGTCAGCTGTCTTGCCTGATTAGCGTGGAATGTTGGCTTTCACATTCAAGAACTTCCAGCTGCCCTTGGGAGGGAGTCTTGTTAACCAGAAGTTGCATGGCGGAACAGGAGGTCTGGAGGACTCCATTTCAGAACCAAGCACCCTGCGTTTTCTCCTGTGCAGACGTAAGCAGCCCTCCCTCTTTCCTGCTTTTTCTCTAGAGGAGGGGACGAGAACCTGGGAAGAGAGGCAGGGAATGGGAAGACGGGATCAGGGTGTGACGTGCGGGTGTCATAAGGGGAGTATTTGGTACTATACGCACGTGGAAACAGGTTGGCTATGAAGGACACCTCTCCATGGAGCCAGTCCTACCCTGCCTCTGGTGGCTCCTGACCTCTCTGAGTTCTTTACTTATGCACCACCAAATTTGGTGTAAAAACCTTCCAAAAGGATGTTTAAGAAAGCCCATTGGATGCTCAACAAATCCAGGCTCATAAGAGTTACAGTAACTTGTGAAGGTTCATCTTGACCTATTTGCAGAGAGCTGAGGTTAGAGGGCTCAATTCTTCGGAATCCCATGTGTGCAAAGGTGTGTGTGTGGTGTGTGGGGTGCACGGATTTCTAGTGTACTCATGGGAAGGAGGAGGCAGAGTCACTGACCTCTTGGTCCCAAAACCAGTCAAAAGGAGGCCGAGGCTTTTACTATGCCCAAGCTGGAGCCTGAGGCACAGGGAATTGGTCAGTTTTAACACCTGCTCATTGTGAAGATTTTGGGAATAAAAACCAAACCATCCAAGGTGACACTCCAGTCATTCCTGCTGTTGAAAAGTGGTTCCTGCGTGTGTGCAGAGATCTGCATTCCCGAGGAAGTAAAAACCAAAAGTACTTTGGGACAGTTTTATTGAGAAGGCGAAGGCTGGCAACTCAGCTGAGAGGGCGGCTGCCTGGGCTCTCAAGCCAGACGCAGATGAGCTCAGCACAGAACTACTTCGTGGCAGCTTTTCACAGGTGGCTCTGGATGTACAGTGGCCAATTAGCCCTTGGGCTTCTAATCTGCTGTAACATTTACATGAGGACACACGCTGAAAACTTCATCTCCTGCTCTACCAAATCGAAAACCTGGCATTTTAGGAAACTAGTCCGATTAAATTTGTGACTATTACAAACTTAAGTCTTACCACAAAGTGGGAACAGCTTAGTGTCATGCCCCTGTTTCTAATGACACAGGTTTAATGTTTATAAGATATCCACCCATCATGTGAAGAATAAAAAACTTGATCTCCAAACACAACTCCTGTATTATCTCCATTTGTGTTTTTTAATTGTGTACGACAAGCAAAGCCCTGCAAGGCACACCTGTGAGGGAGAGGCAGCTGTGTTTATTGAAGGCTGCCAACGAAGAAATGGTGCTGGGGCAGCAAAAGCGGATACATCGAGTTCCTGGAGTCGAGGTCGAGAGGAAGAAAGGCAGAGTGCGCATGTGCTTTGGTCTGGGTTTTCACGGCGTTCCCCTCACATGGTCCCACAAGCGGGCAGAGGAAAGCAAGTTCCTCAGGAGTGCCGTCCGTGTATATTGGGTGTGTGGGGGTCTCAAAGGCTGGCCTTCAGCCCCCCATCAATTTTTCCAGACTAGTGTTTCTCTTCACCCAAGGGAAGAGTCCAAAAGGGTGCCAAGGAAAGTGGGTGGTACAAAGCCCCTCTTGAAGTAGGTGTGCCAGAGCTGGGTAATGGCTGAGCATGGGGCAGTGGCCCTGCTTTATGGGGTCTGAAGTCCAGAGGAGACCTCATGGCTCCTCGTGGCTGTTTCTGACTGGGTATTGGCTTGTTGCTCGAGGCAGGCATGAAGAGCCTGTTGTACCTGTCCTCCTTAGAATGGCTCCTACAAAGAGGAAACCAGCTAATCTGAGTGCTAGGCACCTGGCCTGCATGCAAAATACAACCTCAGCTCACATTCTCTTGTTATGGAGATCATACAGGGCGCTAGCCACAGTGATTAGGGAGGGAGAGCGCCACCTGAGGTCACCTGTGGAGGGGAGCGAATTCTTCAGCCCCAATATGCAATCAACTATAAAGGCAACCCTCATCCTTGGCTCTGGGTTGAAAATGATTAACTGGAACTGCAGGTCTCTAACTTGATTCGGTATGGAGTATTTAGAGAAAAGCTGGTTCTGCATTTTGACTTCCTTAGGATTCCACTTAGTTGGGGGGAGGGGGCTGCACCTTACCCTGCCTGAGTTTAACCCCGATCCAAAGGCCTAGTTCACGTCTATTCGTATTTCAATTCCCATCGATATGTCTGACTGTCCAACTCTGTGGCCCTTAGCTAGCTGCCTCCAACTTACCTTGGATTTGTGGCTTGTCACCTGTCACCTTAGAGACTCGTATATCGCTGCACACAATAAAATTCAAGTTTTTTTTAATTCAGTTCTAGTAAACTGGATGTTGCTGGTCTCACCTCTGGTTCATCATCCTGGTCTGCTGTCCCTTACTGTAGAACTATGGCACAGGCTGATGAAGCATTTATCCCACCCAGCTTCAGGCTAGCTTTTCTGGTGGCACAGATTGGTCACCACCTGCAAGACGGGAATGGTCCCGCAGTCTGTCTTTACCTGAGTCCCTGGACTCATATACTGGTAGATGGCATTGCCACCGTCTTGTCCTGTTTCTGCAGCTGCACCAAACCCCGGCTCTACTCCTTCCTGGCACAATGTCCCACCCTTCCAGCCTGTGTGCCTACACCATCACCACTCGATGGCCTCCCACCTGGGAGCCAGGGACTGCAGCAGGGCTTCCCTTAGGCCTTGCAAGGTCTGGCTTTCTCCCCTTTACCAGATATATACAAACTGGCTCAGGACATCTTAAATCGTCACTTGGGGGGCTTCTAATGCCACCTTTGTGCAGCTTGTCCACAGAACACATGCAGGTCTCTGACTGCTCTCCGGTGCAGGCCTGAAGACCCTTGGCCTGCACGGACGCTGTGAATGCCGTGAATATTCCTGCTGGCCACAGATGTCTTTCCTCTGGAGTGCCTGCCTTGAGGGCATTGCACTGTTGCCCCAGAAAGTTCTGCTTATCTAGCCAGGATTCAAGAGTTTTTGTCAAACGCCCACAAGGACACAGGCTGTAGGCAGAACTCGCTAATAGTCGCCCTGTGGGGACCTTGTTTACTGCCGTGTAATAGAGCTTAACCGCACTGCATGCAGGAGCTTTGATTTCTCTGGATTTAAACATGTCTGAGCAGACGTCTCCCTATCCAAAGCTGCATCCTTCGCAAATCTCGTATGATACCCGGGGTACCTGTGAAAGCGTACTCTAGGCAACACTAGGCCTAGCCTCTTCCTACAGGCAGTGTGCCTGCCTGCTGCTGGTGCTGCAGCTGCACAATATCTTCAATGCTATTTGCTTCAAAGAAAGGTATTGTCTCAGTTACTTTTTACTTGTTGCTGGGACAAGTACCCGACACTCAAAATGAAGGAAGGAAAGGTTTATTTAGCTCACATTTACTGGAGGATTCAGTCCATATTCAGCTGGCCCAAGGCTGAGTGGCAGAGAGCATCCAGTTCATGGCGGCGGAACAGCAACAAAATGGTGACAGAGGCAGCCAATCAAACACGACAGCAGAGCAACAGCTCTAGTCTGTCTGTCTCTCTTTATATTCCTGTCAGGCTCTCTGCTTTAGGATGTCTGCCCTAGGCCACACCCATAGTCCCAGTCCTACTGAGACCAATAATCCTATCAGTATTAAAACACATAATCCCAGTGACTCATGAGTCAAGTCTCAATCTATAGAAGTCCCCGCCCCATGACTACATGAGGCTTTGGGGGGGGGGGGCAACTAACTAGACATAAACCATAACATATCCATTAGACTTTCTGTAGCTTTTCAAGAGAAGTCTGTATACCATCTGTGTGCTGTACTCTGGGTCAGAGTGGCTATCTGGGCTAGTGTTTTGGGATGAAAGATTCAAGGGTCAGGTGAAAGCAATCCCTAAGACAATGTTAAGTATTTCAGGTAATACCTTGATAATTTTACCTTGCATCAAAGAATCATGTTGCTACTTTCTAACTTGTGAACTGATGACTTCTAGCTTCTTGGAGGGAAACGCGCTGCTAGCTTACTGCTGTGACCGGGTCTGAGGCTAGATTACTTGCTCCTTTGCCTTATTAGGGGATTTATTTGAACTGGAGTCACACTGCTACATCAAGGAGGAATCTACCCTGATTTCCACTGAGCCTTGTTTTCCTGTATAAAAGGGGAAAACTGCTGATCACACATAGCAAGCCTACCACCTTTGCTCTATGCATCTGTGGCAGACATTATGAATCTATCCTAGAGCTTGGTCCAGGGAGCCGCACTAATGAGCAGCCCTCAATGTAGCATCGTTGACAGCTGTTAGCACTCAACTGCAGCTCAATATTTCATTTAGGAAGGAAGGTGGTTTGTGGTGAGCTTTGCTCTTCCCCCACCCCCTATCCAGCTAGCTTTTTGCTGGAACAGTGGCTCTGTTGGGCAAGCCTGGTAAGTTCATACTCCCTGGAATCTTCACTGTAGTGGAAATAGAAGGAGGCTTACTGTGTAATTGTCTTGCTACCAATTCAGTGTGGATTTTAGTTTGGTCAGAGGAAAGCCTGAGACAAAACTGAGACTGCCTTGGGCTCTTGGACCCAAGGTTTGGGAAAGCCTGAGCTGTGCAGCTACTCGTGTGAGGCCGGGGTCTTGTACGTCACTGCACACTTGCAGGGAGACCTAGTCTACCCCTAGACATGCTCCGGGCTGGGTTTGGCTAGTAGTTATGTCTGAACTGAGCCACTCGCCCTCTGGGCCTCTGACACATGAGCCTTACGGTTGCTGGGGTTGTGAGTGGGGGGGGTGGCTGGCTGTCTGCCAGGTGAGTGGCCCTGAGCTGGGCCAATGGAAGACTTTCCCCTTGAGTTCGGGGCCCCTCGGTTCTTCTGCTAAGTCCTGATCTGCACACTACATGTCAGTGCTTTAGAAAGTAGTTTTAATGCAACACAAAGACCTAAGAATTGACGAGACTGGCTTCCAATAGCTGCCAACGTTGGGGGTGGCAGCCTGCAACATGCCTGTTAGTACAGTGCTGTTCAAAGGGTGCAGCTGGCGGCCTGAAGCTCCACGTAGGGCCCCAGAGGAGTCGGTGTCAGGAGGGTGAGGAGTCTACACGGGATGCTGAGAAACACTCTCTTATGTGACACAGGCTGGAGTTTCCTCCAAAGGAAACAGAAGCCTGCCTGCCATCATTTACACTTTTATACCATGCTGGCCTTAGCGGTTTTCCTCGGCCTGGGTCTTCCACACCTGGAACTGTACTGAGCCAATTTAGTTCTAAGTTTTATGGAGCTGCTCTCCTGGCCAATTAACTGTCACGTCCTTGTTACATTCCCCTATTGCTGAGAGAAAAAGCTGCTTGTATCATGGAGGTGTCTAGGAAGCAGAGAGAAAGTGGTAGCCAGGAAGAGACAACTCTTCCTAGGCCACCCCCTGTAACCTCCCTCTTGTAACCAGAACCCACCAACAGCACATCTAGTGCATAATACACAAAAGGCCATTGCCTCCCCAGAGCCCTGACTATAATCACAAGCCTTTCTTTGTAGGGGGCACCTAGATATAAACCATGACTTGTCTTGATTCAGATCAGCCTCTGAGGTAGACAATGGCCAAATCGGGGCCAGCATCAAGGCCACAGAGACCAAGCCCAAGTTCTTGCAGCTTTCCAGGTGTGAAAGGTTGCTCCTTTAGAGAAGTTGCTGAATACGAAGCCCTTGCTAAGTCCCAAGGCCTGGAAGCATTACTGTAGACCAACTGCAGTGAAGCTGCCTGCCTGCTGTCATGGCTCTGCTCCCGGAGGATGCTCTATGTGAATGCAGCAGGTACTGGGCTGGCACAGGCCTGTGAGGGAGACTTACATAGGCAGGGGAAACACTAGGAAGCCTTGGGTCTGTGAAGCTACAGCCTTTGCTAAACACTGAAAATTCCCCCTCCCCAGGTAACCCACAAAATAGCCATCCTTGGGGCTGCCTGTCAGAAGGACCCCTGCTCCACACTTAGGGAAGCTTTCTGGGTGCCGCGTGGGGGTGGAGAACTTGGAAGTGAAGGCAGCAATGCGATTCGGAAGTGCAGGGCTCAGGCCTCGCGTCCCATCCTTGGGAGCTGCGAGCCCCGGTGGGGATGAGCTTTAGGGTGAAGGTCTGCTCTGCTGGTCTTCTAACGTGAGAGGTGGGGTTGGCCTTGTCCTCGCAGCCTATTTCTAAACACAGGTTCACGAACTTTGGGGCAGAGATTGCCATGGTCTCCGGCAGTCATTGGTGGGTGGATGTTGGCTTGGTGACGTTTGGCCTGCTCAGGAAGAACCCGCTTGCTCATTAGCGAGAGCAAGAGCAGGGGCCGCGGTCTG
>PVJA010036676.1:0-20915 GCA_004027025.1 Myocastor coypus
AAAAAACAAAAAAAAAAAACAAAAAAAAAAAAAAAAAAAAAAAAAAAAAAAAAAAAAAAAAAAAAAGAAAGAAAGGGGAAAAGAAAAGAAAAAAAAAGTAATGTTGATTTAAAAGGGTTAATGTTTAATTGTTTGATCAATCTTATATACCTATGTGTATTAATCTAAACTGATCTGATGATGAAAATATATAATATAGCCATTGTTAAATTTAAACAATAAAAATATTAAATTAAAAAAAAAAGACAGGAAATAGAGAAATTACTACACCAACAGGAATCTCACTTCCCCGCAGCTTTCACATTTATTTCTCCAGCAGACCAAGTTCCTTACCTCTTGATACACCTACAATTCTTAGAAAATCATTTTTGATTTGGCGCATTATCTCTTGCTTTGCCCCCCCACTTTCCCTCTTGACTTAACCTTCTATTTCGATCAATGGTAACAAGAAGATAGCTTCTGTTCCAGAAGCTTCTGTGCCTTGCCTTCGTAAACATTCTGTATTGCTTTTAGAAGAAATAGCCAGGGGAAACTTACAGGCATTGATTTGTGTTTATAGCTTTTCATGCAAAAGATGTATAAGATGATATCTGTGATAGTTTGGGTTAAGAATGAACTGCAAAAGCCTGCTGCCTTCATAGACAGGGCTCCAGGAAGGTGACTGAATCACAAGGACTTCAGTGACTGAACTGCAGCTGACTTCCTTTTGGGAAGAGGGTCTGACTAGAAGAGGCAGCTCACTCAGTACGTGACCCTCAAGGGCATTTCTTTCTCCTTGCTTCTCCCTTCTCTCCCAGCATCCTGATTGCCCCAGCACAAGCAGACTTCCTTCATGGAGGCCTTCTGCTACGCAGAGCCAGTGTTTAAGCACAGGCCAAGAAAAAAAAAATGCTGTGAATCAAAATAAATCTCTCCTCCTTTAAGTTGTAGTTTGGGTATTTTATCCTATGAGGAATCTGACTAGGACAGCATATAACTTATTTTCTGTACCATTTTCAGCAGCCCCTTAAATGTATATGAATGTAATCTTAATATTGGGTTATAATTTTGTTTTGAAAATGTTGGAAGGATGACCAAATGTATCAACAAAGCACTGCATGACAACTTTCACACAAATATTCAGTACTGAAACCAGTTTAGATGACTCTGTAAGCACAACATTTAACATCAGGTCTTATATAATTTCCTGAAAATAAACAAATATTCTAGCTTATATTAGTAACATTTGTTTGGAATTAATAGATACCATTTTTTGATATCTTTTCCTTTCTTCTGTATTAGGAATTGTAACAGAACACATAGCTCCTGCTGAGAGAAGGGCTGTATTTCTTAGTTCTGCTTGATGTCCATAGAACTGAATTCTTGCCAGTATCCTGTGAAAGAAGAGGTGAGTTCTAATTCTGTTAATGAGTTGTAAAACGCTGCACATGAGCTCCTCCGTACTTTTTTCTTCTCTTCCTACAGAACACATCTTTGGGCATTCAGCTGAGAACAGTCCTCTATGTGCTTTTGAAAAAAAAAAAAAATGGGTCCTTGATAAATGCATATATTAAAGCCTCCAGCCAATCTGCATTTCCCACTGCAGAATTTATTTGAGCCAGAATCAAGCTTCTGTTTACTTTAAACATCTTCCCTTGGATCTCTGTTAATAGAGTCAGAGTCTTCATGCTAACAATTGTCTTCTTCAATTGGTGCAGTTGTTTTATCTTCTGGAACTCAATAATTATCTGAAAGAAACTTTACTCTTATCACTAGCCAAAAGAGTTTAGCAAGCACACAGTTGGTTAATACATGATTCTGCCGCAGACATATTGGAGCAGCTCATTAAATACCATGTCAAACTGTCAGTAACTGACATGTGAAAAATAGCAAACGTTTCTTTTCCTCCTGTCAAATGAAAAATCTTATTGATCTGAAACTAAGTTGAACTTTAAATCTCAAAAGAGAAATGATAATATTTGCAAATGAGTCCAATCAGTATAACTTAATGCTTATGGATTCACCAAATACTCTGGTGGCAGAGGTGAGGAAGTAGGATACCACTATCTGCTTTAAATCTCTTTAAATATCATGATGACTACATAATTTTAGAGTTATGAGTGCAGCGAAGGAGTACAAGACCCAAGTTCTATGATGATGATTATAATAGAAGATAAAGAAGAAAGGTATAGAAATTAAAAGAAAAAAATCTAAAATATTGCCTTTAAATAAAAGGAAACTAAAAAAAAACCAAAAAAAAAAAAATAAAAGGAAACTAAGGAGAGCATAGATACACAGTTGCTTATTTAATGGGTGAAGACACTGACCCACAGTTGCTCAAGGCTGACGCAGGAGAGCACTTTTGCTGGTATCTTAGGCGGTGATGTCAGATGTCAAAGGAAGTTCACAAGTTTGTCATGCTCTGTATTATTTTCCCAGAAATGTTGAAAGAATCACCTTAAGCTAAACGGTATAAAATTACAGTTTATTGTCTCACAGTTCTCGAAGCTCAAAAGCCAAAACCACAGTGTCTACATGGCTGTGCTTTCTCCAGCGCTTCTCAGGTAAGGTCTTCCCTACCCCTTCCAGCCTCTCAGGTCTCCAAGCACAGCATGTTTTGTGACATCATAGGTCCAGTTCCTATTTCCATGTTGACAAGGCCATGGCTGTGCTTGATTAATCTGATTGTCTACTCAAGTAGGAATGTCAGCCAAATTGACTCAGCATGGTTCTGGGTGTGGGAGATCCACCAGAAGAGGAGCTGATATGAAAGAATAAGCAGACTTCCTGACAGAGCTGGTGCTGCTCCGCCTACTTGATCTTCCTTGACAGAGCTTGCTGACAGTTGGTTCTCTTTGAAAAGGCATAGGCTGTTCCCTGTGGAGAAACTTGGGTCCTGTCATCCCCAAGGATTGTTGCTGGGCTCCGCAGGAGAGCTTCTGCCCTCATCTTCATCCTAAACACTCTTTTTCTGCTTTTAGGCCCAGGTGCCTAAGCTTCCAACACTGCCTTTGGGAGGCAGGATCCTCTGGCTTTCTGACACAGATTCTTTTGGGACATGGCTGTGGGCTCTTGGCCCTTCCAATCTTTGGCACATGGATAGAAGTTCTGGAGTCGTTTACGTTTGATTCTGAGGGTGAATACTGTATGCTAATACTGTGAACTCGTGTGTCCTGAATTAATTCATGTCTTTTGCAACTATAGACTAATACGCTCATCTTCCTTATCAGTAGGTCTGTACATCTTCACCTGTATCCCTGTCTTCCTTTTATAAAGATATCAGTCAGGCTGGATTCTGGATCTACTCGACATATTGACTATAAATAGTTACATCTTCAAAGACTTCTGCTTTTGTTTTTTATTCATTTTTTATGTATTTAGTACAGGATTTAAAAGGTCTTACTATATATATTGGACTCTTGGTGATCCTCCTGTTTTCAGCCTCCCAAGGACTGGGATTTTAGGCACATGCCATCATTTCCAGTCTCAATCCCTGCAGCATCACACCCCAGAGGCAGGGCCAGCATGGCATGCCATGGATTGAACCCTGGTCCCTGTGCCTGCCTAAGCGGGTGCTTTAGGCCTGAGTTATTAGGCTGGCCCTAGTTCAAAATTAGGAAATTAGACTTAGATTTTTTTTTTTTTAACCAGTGATCAAACGCAGGACCTTGTGCATACCAAGCAGGCGTTCATGCCACTAAGCTATCTCCCTGGCTCCAAGACTTCTATTTTTAAATGAATCAAAGTATGAGGTACTAGAGGTTAAGAATTTAATATATGTTCTTACGTATCATATCATATTATTCATTACAGGGACTTAACTTTATAAAAAAAACAATAATACTCTACTAATGTTGGCCTAATTTTAGTTATTGTCTTTCTTTCTTTCTTTCTTTCTTTCTTTCTTTCTTTCTTTCTTTCTTTCTCTCTCTCTCTCTCTTTCTTTCTACTTTCTTTCTTTCTACTTTCTTTCTTTCTTTCCTTCTTCTTTTTTTTTTTGTATTTTACTACAGGGTCTACATGGTCTCATTACATAGATGAGACTCATAGCGATTCTCCTGTTTTTAGCTTCCCAAGCTCTGGGATTATAGTCACATGCCACCATGCCACATCTCAGTTGCCATTTCAGTGTGCCCCAGGGGTAGGGCTGGCACAGCGCTCTGGGGATTGAATCCCAGCCCCTGTGCTCTGCCTAAGCAGGAGCTTTAGTCCCCTGAGCTATCTGGTCAGACCTGTTCTTTTTCATATACTGAAGAAAATGGAAAAACTGGCTGTATCACACATTGAAAATACCTATTTAAATATGTTAAGTAGATAAGTCAACCCTGTTTTATTTTGCAGACAAAGGTAAAATGTGTTAAAATTCTATTAGAATGCTTTCATTGTCCATTCAGTGAGCTCTGTGTCTAAAGGATCTTTACTATTTCTAGATATGATGCCAAGACTTAATGGGTCCAAAAAAGAAGTGAACTGGACATTGTACAATCAAATTCTACTTGGTAAAATAAAGAAATGCAGTTTGATTTACATTTTGCATGAATGATCACATCAACAATGTACCAAGACATTGGCCTTGCAAAGGCCATAAATAGAAATTCAACTGCAGTAAGTTAAAGAGCGTATGTTTTTTAAAGGTTTTAAAAGTTGATTTCCAAATAAAATAATCCAAAATTATCTAACTGAAATTCTCCAAAATTTATAAATTGATTTTCTTTTGCCACCAGGTATTCTATTGGACTTTTCTTTAGTTTTTAAACAGAACTTTGTTTCTTTATGTTAGCTTTGAAATAAGATTGTCCATCTATGTTTTATTTTCTCCTGAAAACAGACAGATCTGTAGGAATCAGTGAAAATCTGTGTAAACCTTCCTATTCATGAAACTGGTGAGGTTTTGACAGCCTGGCTGCCAGCTTGAATTTTGTAGCACATCTGCAGTTATAAATATAGAATTTCAATTATGCAAATCACCTTGGAAATATCTTTTGCAAAGTTGAAAGAAAGTAGTTTATCCCCCTTAAATGCCAATAATATTCTCAACAATTAGATATACGCTATTCAAACAAAATCAAAACATATGATACTTACGCCATCATGTTTTGAAAAGGTGGAGTTATAAAAGATTTTCATTGCTTCAAATGAAGTAACAGACTACCACTCTAGTTGTGTGAAGTTATGGAAAATAACAACAAAAAATCATCCTTGTCTGTATTTTACTGCTATCACTTGGATTTTAACTGTCCTCAGAAAGCCCATGTGGTGGAGGTTTGTTCCTCAGATTCCATCTGTTGGGAGGCATGGAGACTTGCAGGAGGTCTTCAGTTCATAGAGCCTGTCCTCAGAGAGGTTCTCAAGCACCAACCTCCTCTGTCTCTGTTTCTCTCTCAGACCGTGGAGTGAGTAGCTTTGGCCCACTGCATACTCACTCCTGTGGTACAGTGCCTAGCTACTGGCTCAAGAGAAGTGGAATCATTTGATTGTGAGCTGGAATTTCTGAAAGTGTAAGCAAAAAAGCACACTTTCCTTTTAAAAGCTTATTTTGTCCAGTATTTGTTACAGCAATGAGAAGTTAACTGGGACAGTTAGTTACTTTTCTAATCTGACATCAGAAGAATGTACAAACAGAATTCTAATTTCACCATTAAAAAGAAGATCCTCTTTAAAAAGAAAATTATCTTTACATTTCATGTTAGCAATTACCAGTGCATTATCTACTTGTGGTCAGTAGTATGCATTTCTTTTAAAAGATTTTCAAACATCCTTGTGCATTATCTTTACAATGTGAGTCCTCACCGTAGATTTCATGTTTGTGAGATGTTCAATGAAATGTCTAGAGTTTGTGAGGGACTCAATATTTTTATCCCTCCGATAAAATATGTTGACATTGTAGCTTCTGATGTGATGATATTTAGAATTGAGGATGAGGAATAATTAAACCGTGGGAGCGGAACCCTCATGAATTGGGTTAGTGCCCAAGAAAAGGCCTAATAAAATTAATGTACCTTCTCTCATTTGTGACTATGGCAAGAAGACAGCTGTCTACACATCAAAAAAAGTTGCCTTAACAGACACTGAATTTCCTCACACCTTGGTCTTACACTTCCCTGACTTTAGAACCGAAAGAAAACTGTGAGTTTTCTGTCACATTACTGAGCTTCGGTCAGTGACAGAGTATGCATGTTAGGATGCTGGTCTCATAACATTGAAGTGCACTTGGGAAATTTCAATTTTCTAGTAACGTTTTGCCTAACATGTCCCAGAAGTCATAACATCAGAGCACAACACTGTACTTATATCTGGGGTATGGCTGATATAATTCAGCCTATTGAATTAGCACATATATAATAATATAATGATATAATTATGTACTGTATATAATATAAGCAATAAATGACTGCTCCCAGTTTACATAATTTCTATTCTATATTTTTATCATTATGGTACTTCAGAGTACAGTTCTACTTAATAAAAAATAAAAATTTATAAAAAAACATGTGATGTTAGGCCCACAGCAGCCTACAGCTATTGTGTCTTGTGCTGCTTTTTTTTGTATCAAAATGCTGTATCTAGTGGTTGACCCATATCCTATAAGTTTGTGTAAGGATACACTATAAGACTTACACACTGACAAAATCACCTACCAGTGCACTTCTTAGAACAGATTCTAGGTATTTATAATGCATCACTGAATTGTTTTGGCCACTGAGGTTATGGTGATTTGCTATAGCAGCATCTACTAAGTAAAACATAGTGTAAATGAGAAACTGTTGAAAAGTCTAGGTAAAAAAAAAAAAAAAAAGAAGGATTTTTTACCTTACTTACCAAAGTGGGCATGGACATTTATGTCTGTACAGGTCAGGTTTTCTGGTTCTGCTCTACAAATTCCAGCTCAGCCACAGACATATCAACAAGTAGGATCTGTGTCAGAAACTCTCTCCTTGAAATATCCTGGATTTCTTGCAAGTATTGAAGAAAATCCAAAAGGACACTTTCTTCATTTTCAAAATGTACTTGTGAATTATTGGGTCCTCTTTAAGGGAAAGCAAATTATGGTATATCACCCTCCTGGGCATCTAATCTCCATGTCTCTGTACCTTCTCTGTTGAATAATGAGACCCACATTGTTAGTGATATTTCCTTTTGTAATAGGATACACACACACACACACACACACACACACACAGCTCCAGACCTCTGCTTTATGGACTTTTGCTTTCCTTCTTTCTTTTTTTCTTTTGTCATCCTTGACTTCAGCCTCATTCACATTCTGTCCACTCTATTGTGTTGCTGCATGAATGCTTGTCCTGCCACTAGCTGATGACTTCTTTGCTATTTGGCCCTGCAGAAACACTTTACAGGCTTTTTGCTATAGAGCAGGACAGGATAATATATCTCAGTCAAAGTATCTCATTTCTCCCAGCTGAATATATTGAAAATTCATGTTTCCATCAGCAGTTGTTGAAACACCCACTTGCAGAAATACTGAAAATGTCCTCACAGAGAAGACACCAGTGGCTTAAATCCCCACCCCCCGAGCATTTTTCACGATATAGTGTCTCAAAGACAAGAGAATTCAGGCTTCCCAAATGTCTTCCAACAATGTCATCTCTGACTCATCCTCTAGGAAACTCTCAGGGACTGCACTAACTTGCTGCAATAACGAATTCTCTCCTTTGCTGCTGAGAAGCCTCCGTACTTGGAATGTGACTGCATAGGTGGTGCTTGTAGCCAAGACAAGTGCTGAGAACACAAATGATTTGCATACATCTAAGTCCTTCTAAGCCATATTCTGTGAGCAAACTACAGAGGTTTTCCTCAAATATTAATATCAACTACTCTTGATTTATAGCACAAAAAGATTTAAAAAGTAAAATGTTTTTGCCATTTTTTTATGTTTACCTCATTTTTTTACTGTATTTTATAATTTTCAAGTCACAAATTCACTTTTGATTGTATGTCTTCAGGAGATGTGTGCATTTGGACATGTCAAGGAAGTATTCTAGTAAGTTCATAGATATTTACTGTTTTTCTTCTTTAAAATATGAAATTATTTAAAAGCAGTTAATATTTTCTCCTTAATATTTGAAATTGAAAACTGAGCAGCTTCAAACATTCTTGGGGCAAAGTATAAAACTTTGCTTTTATAAATTTCTTGCAGGAATATATTAAGTGCTATCATATGGCTTACAAAATGCCTTTTGATCAGATTTCACTTAAATTTACTTTCAATTTAAAATATAACTTTTGTATGAAATGGAGAGACCTTCTAATCATGATAATGGTGATCATTGAAATAAATCTGTGAGATGCCTTGAAAAAATATAATTATTATATTCTATGTTTGAAAGTAATGAATCCTGGAGTTAAATCAGAAATATTCAATATACATTACATAAAGTCTCTCAGTCAGTACGAGATTGCATTGCAAAGTCTGCCACTGCCTAAAAATTTTGGCTTTCAGTTACCCTATGGAACAACAATTTTGTGTCAAATTATTTTAATGAATAATGTTTACTTTTGGATCATTAGTTATATTGCTTCTGCAACTGCCACAGAAAAAAATAATTGGCAAATGAAATACTTATAATGAGTGAATGCACACTCTATATTGGAGCTTCTCTTTATGAAGATAGAATCATGCTTGGGGCCATAAATGAGTCTGCACCTCAGTGAATGACAGAAGGCGCCCCATCGTGGCAATCTGAACTCTCTGCTGCTGCGCAAAATGATGCAAATGCTCAGCTTCAGGCCTTGACACAACTATGTCCTGGAAGAGAGTTAGTAATCATAACATCAAGAATTCTTAGAAGTCTTTTCAAGTAGTATATGTCAGGGCTGAGTCTTTGATATAAATTATCATTAATTTTCTTACTAAACCAGTACAGTAGAGAACAATTCTTTTATGAATGAGGAACAGGAGGCTTAGGCCAACAAAGGTACGGCTCAAACTTGTGCAGGTAGTGTAGTGCAAGTCATTGATTGACTTTAGAGCCCATATTCATATATAAATGATGACATAGAGCTTCTAACCTGCCTTGGGGGGAAATCAGCTATTACAGCTTGAAACTTAATAGTAAATAGTTGGCTGAGTACAAAGACAGAATCTTGTCATATTCCCTAGTGTTCTTCTAGGAGTTTGTCTTGTCTTTTGATATCTCACGTAGGACCAGAGGGGTTACAGGGACATTTCCTCAGCATTTCCATTCTGCCTACCTACAAGAACATGCTGAAGTTGTTCAGTCAGTGCTATCAATGTGCTCTACTTGTATTTCATCACTTTATGCTAGAACTCCGTAAGAATACTTGTTTTGTAGAACTGAGACTTAGTTTTAAAACTTTGGCCATCTAACTGCTATTTTCTAATTGCCTAAATAAAATTATTTTAAAGGGTCATAAGACAGTTTTCTGCACCTCATCATCTTAATTAGCTACACTGTAAGGTTAAATGGCATAATAACTTGAGACCAAGTGTCCTTGATGTTTATTACTAATTTTCATGTGCAGCTATAAAATGAATATTGAGAATATAATAGAAATGTAATAGTGATTATCCACATGGGAAAGAGCAATTACCACCATTATTCAGGGCCTTTTTACACATTGCTTATGAAAGGAAAATAACCTCCTCAATTATTACCCTGGAGAAATGTTTTTGTCCATCTCATAATCTAATAAGTGGTTCTTGTCAGAAACTTCCTTGATGCAGAGCTATACAAGTAAATAAGCAAATAACATTCTTCCCTAGAGTATTTCATATTTCATTTTGGGATGGAGAAGGGACTGGGAGGTAGACATTATGTAAACAAGCAAATAAGAAATATAATATACAATAAGTTGCATGTAAAGTTTAAAAAATAATGTAATTAAAATTACTCAGTTTGGCGAAAAGTCTTTCTCTTGCAGTTGGATTACTTTTCTCTCTCTGTGATTTTTATTACTTATTATTTTTATTTTTTATTTTAGTTTTTTTTAAAGTCAAAGAAAATGGAAATATACTTTTTAAAGTTTCTAACACTACGAGAAAGTATTATATCATATCTTTTTGTTGTTGTTGTTGTTTTGTTTTTGCAGAACCAGGGATTGAACTAAGGACCTTGCGCTTGTCATATCATATCTTATAAGTACATTGGAAGTCAAAGACACAGTATAAATCTTAGAACAAAAATTAAGACTAAGCAATATTCAGGAAGTCAATTAATTAATAATTCAAAATTAAATATTTCAAAACAATTCAAGTGAGGAAAAATTGTAATGATAGTAAAGAATTACTAAGAAAAAATAACATAAATATTGAAATGGTTGAGGGGCTTGGGAGATAGCTCCGAGGCACAAGTGCCTGCTGGGCAAGTGCAAGGTCGTGAGTTCGAACCCTGGTCCCACAAAAAAAAAAAAAAAAAAAAAAAAAAATGGAATGGTGAATATATGACCAGCACTTCTAACAGTCTGGGGATAGGATATTGCACAAAATTCTAGTATGTCATGGACATAGATAGGGTCCATGATGCTTACTGATGGCCAAGTATCACTTGTGGGACTGAGCCACTGCTATTTTCTTGTATCCACCCTGTAGATCCAGCCACAATCATGATTCACAGGTTGCAGGGCAAGTCCATTTGTAGAGCATGCTAATGGAAATATTTTGCTGCTTTTACAAAGGAATAATTGAAAGACTGTATACCTCTTTTTCTCCTGTGTTTAATTGTTTGCCCTATTTTGTGGATTTCTTCCATTCTCCTATGTGGAGTTGTCATTTTGATCTCTCTCTAGAATATTTTTTAGTAGTCTGTGTACAGTTGAGTTTGTGATGATGAAGTTCTTTGGTTGTCCTTAGTCATGGAAGTATTTTGCTTCATCATTAAACTTGGAAGAGAGTTTTGCAGGGTATACCAGCCTGAGTTGGAATTATTTTTTTGCAAGACTTGAAGTACTTCACTCCATTTTCTTCTTCACTCGATGGTTTGTAAAAAGAAATCTGCAATTATTCTTATGGGTTTTCCTTTAAATATGATCAGTTTCTTTTCTCTAGCAGCTTTTAGTATACTCTTCCTGTGCTGAATTTCGGGGATCTTGATCATTATATGTATGGGTGTGTTGTTTAATTAAGTTCATGTTATTTGGAGTTCCATATGCTCTGGTTACCTGAATATTAGATTGTTTCCCCATATTTGGGAAGTTTTGTGCAATTACTTCTGTCCATAGTTTTATATATATATATCATTTACATTGACTCCTTTCTCATTGATGCCTAGTAGTCGCATGTTGTTCATCTTTATATCATCTTGCAGATGTTGAATTATTTTTTCCTTCAACCTAGTTGTTTTTAGGAGATCTTTTCTTGGGCCGGTGAGATAGCTCAAAGGTCTGGAGCACTTGCTAAGGCAACCTTAGGCAACTGCAGGGACTGCTGTTTGATCCTCACATGCTGTGCTAGCCCCAACACCAGAGCAGGCTGAGCTGGCCATAAATATATAAAATAAATAATAAATAAATAAATAAATAAATAAATAAATAAATAATCTTTGTCACCTTTTCATTAGCCGCAACAGTGTCTTTAAGGTCTGAAAGTCTATTTTCACTTTCATTCAAATGGTTTTGCCAGCTTGTGATTGAGGTTTTAATTTCCTGTATAGCACTTTGAATCTGTTTCATACATTATAATTTTTTCCTATATTGCTCATTGAAGGATTCCATCATTTTTCTATTCTCATCTATTTTTTATCAATATCTTCATTTAGGAGTATTTAGTACTTCTTTCATTATAGTTATTTCTTGTTTTACTTCAGAAGTTATTTCTGACCTCATTTCCTCTATACCTTTCTTCAGTTGTTTCTTTATTTCATATGCTATTATTTTAGAGATTTCAGGTGTGTGAATTCCAATTTCTTGATTGCTAGTGTCTCCTGAATTTTTTCTTGGTGGTCTTGGGGCCTGAGAATGCATTTTCTCCTTCTCTTTGTCATTTTGTATAGCACTGTCTTCTGACCTTTGGTGTAGAGCTTTGGTGCAGTTATTACTTTAGCATCAGGTCTGTATCTCCGAAGTTCAAACTCACCCAGATGGGTGTGGCTTGCGTCTGGCTGCTCCAGGATCAAACCCCTGGCCTTTGTGCCTGCTTCCAGGTCCTTTAATCTGCTGAGCTATTTAGCTTTAGTCTGCATTTCTCAAGATTTTCTTCATGAAGTGGTGCTGCATTTTGTTGAAAAGCATTTTTGCATCTATTGATATGAACATGTGGATTTGACTTTGGTTCTATTGATTTGATGTATTACTTTTATTGATTTGCTTATGCTGCATGACCCTTGCATATCTGGGATAAAAATTACTTGGTCATGATGTATAATGTATATATTGATGTGCTTCATGCTATTTGCTAACATGTTGTTGGGATGGCTATATTTATGTTCATGGAGTAAATCAACCAATAGTTGTGTTAGTTACATCTCTCTCTGGGTTTAGAATAAAAATGATCCTTGCTTCCACAAATTAATTTATGAGAAATTCAACAGTTTCAATTTCTTGGAAGACTTGGCATAGTGTATGTGATAATATATCCTTAAAAGATTTTAGGATTCAATGAATCCACCAGGTCCTGAGCTTTTTTCTTTTGATACAGATCTTTATTTATTTATTTAGTTAGTTAGTTAATTAGTTAGTTAGTTTCAAATTAATTTCTTGTTATTTTGCTATTCAAGATTATTATTATTATTATTATTATTATTATTATTATTATTATTAATTATTTTGGTCTTCTTGGGTTACCTGTTAGTGTATGAGTCTGGAAATTTTTCCTTTTCTTCAAATTTCTTTTCAGTATTAGAATTTATAAATGCTATCACTTCTTCGTGGACTGCTACCTTAACAAGCATATATTTACCTTGTCTCTTCTAATTAATTTTATCTTGAAGTTTTTCATGTCTGTATTAAAATCAATGCTCCTATTTATTTTTAGTCATTTGGTAAATGAAATATTGTTTTCCATCTTTGGAATTTAATATATTAATATCTTTGGGATTACATGATTTTTTTTTAATCCAGGCCACTAATGTGTCTCTTTTAATTGGAGAGTTGAGTCCATTAACATCAAGAGATTTTACTGATATGTGTTGATTATTTACTAGCACTTTCTTTGTTAGTGACTGCTTTGTTTTCATTTTCTGTCATATTCTGCTCTTGTTTATCCACTAACTGGGCTTATTGTTTTCATTTCATCTGAGATTTTAGCTTTCTTTGTTCTTACTACTTTCTGAAGAAGTTCTAGAAGTGCTCTTTCACATATATTTTTAGTTACATTATTGTAGCTATCCTAGTGCCCTGAATGTTTTCATAATGTTTGCTTTCATGGTCATTTTGAGTTTAGAGAAGAATCAGAAGCTCAATGCTGCGAGATCTGGTGAATAAGTGGATGAGCATACTCTGAAATACTTTTATTTAAGGGAAATCTCTGTAAATGTTTTCAATAGACTGAAGATATTAGGACAACCAAATATACTCAAGGTAAAGGACTTTGAGAACTACTACAGAGAGTGACAAGAAGTTACTGGGTGTATTTTGAGAAGGATAATTTGTAATGTGTTTTTATTGTACTAATTTTAAAGTTTAAGTATTCACCATATATTGTGATCATATTATGTATAATGAAAATATTATTTGTGGCTACTATTTTAAAACATGTTGTTTATTTATGTTAATTTTTTCTACCATTTCTGTGGTATACTGTTTTGCACAGTGTAAATTAAATAATCATAGCAATAGGAAATCCATGTCTCTAGGTGTGTTTCCTTCCTAGGTGTTCCAAGGAAAGCACATTCCAACATTTGTGCCTAGGAAATCCTTACGGCCTATTCATCTGAAAATGTCTGTTTTTCAAGCTTAAATCTTTGCTGTCTTTTTTTATGTTCAGTTTTTGGTGGAATTAAAAAGCAAGTACTTGCCAAATGATTCCTGAAAATAGAGGAATAACTATAGGACAACTTAAGTATTTGAATTTTTCCTTACGTCAAATATACAATTTTTCATGTCCTTGGAATTTTATTGGAATGTTTATACTTCTATCCCAAAACAATACTGTGTTTCACATTATACGCATAAGAAAACTGAAGAAATAAGATCATAAACAGGCTACTGATTTCCACTATTTCCATAACAGAGTGACTTACAGTAGACTCATCTCTTATAGATAAAAAAAAAAAGAAAAAAACGGAATGAAATACATGAAACAACTATCTTTAGACATTCACCAAAAAGTAGTCCAGGATTTTGATACCCAAGAAAAGGGCTACAAAATGCTATAACCTTACAATCACTCCAAACTTTATTTGGTTATAAATCCTGACAAAATATATATTTTTTGCTAAGAAAAGAAGCTAAACACAAGTATGTGTGTGTTGGGGGTGTTAAACAGATACAGCTGGGCTATTTCTACAGATCAGGGGAGATAAAGGCTATATACATATATGCATATGTAGAAGTGCACATTGCACTTCAGGAATCTGCACAGAAGTGTCTTTAAGTTAGTCTGAACAAGGAATAGTGAAAGTCAATGAAGCCACACAGAATTATCAGGTATCTATGAATATAACAAACTCCAGATTTCTGATATGTACACTAATGAGAGAATATAGAGTGGCATCATTGAGCACTTAGATTATTTAGTAGAAATCTCAGAACCATAGTTCTCTTTAAAAAGAAAATCAGGCCTTAGATTAAAAGAATTTTAGCTCTACCCTACCAAAGTTTGAGGTTCAATTTTAAAATAATTAGCACAAACTACATACAATTTAACTAAGCCATAACAAACCTTAACATTCCTTAAAGAAAAAAATCTAGAAATTCAACAGCTTAACATATACTTGAATAAAATTTACTAGGTATACCAAAGAGATAGAAAATAACTAGAACTCACATTCAGGAGAAACTTTTCCTGCTGAAATACTCCCAGGATGAGGCCACATAGATGAGAATAGGCAAATTGCTGAGAATTTAAATGAAGACATGAACATAATGAGCAATGGAAGGGAATTTACTTTGTTTTAAAAAGTAAATTAAGGGGAACACTTGAAGTTCTAAAGAAGAAAGTTACAGTGTCTGAAACATAAAATTTATTTTATAGAATTAGCAAGCAGTGAAGACTATTCAAATAAATGTGAATGACAATAAATACTTTTGGTAATTTTTAAGAAAAACTTAGTACTCTGACTATACATTTAGAGTCACACACACACACGCACACACACACACAATGGAAGCCATTAGCAGGCAGAAAAAGAAAAAAGTATATATATATATATATATATATATATATATATATATATATACATTTCATAAAAAGATATAAACACATGGAACCAAGACCAAAGTAACTAAAAATGATGCAAAAAAAAAAACAAAAAAACCATTTTAGTCATGTCCTGTCAAAACTCTGAAAGATACATTAAAAGCAAAATAAAACTAGATAATCAATGAGAAAAAAAGACATTACATAGAAGAAAAACTGTATTTAAGAATAATCACAGATTTTGAATTTGAAGAAGTGAGAGAAAGGCCATTGAGGGCCCAGCAGGATGGCTCAGTGGTCTAAAGCACCTGCTTAGGAAAGTTTGGGCAGCTGCAGGGACTGCAGTTCCATCCCAGGCACCACAGGCTGCTCCAGCCCTGCCCTGAGGGCAGGCCGAGCCAGCCATAAAAATAAATAAACAAACAAAAGTTCTGAAACAAGAAAAAAATGAAATAAAATAAAATAATTTTTTTAAAAAGTAAGGTCATTGAAAAAAATGTAATTAAGAAAAAGAAGCCAGATACAAAATGCATTCCTTACATGTACGTGGAATTCTAACATGGGCAAGAGTGGATTAAAATGGCAAGGAACTGATCAATGTTTCTCCTTCCTGAGGGACAACTGAAAAGTGAGAATATGCAACAATTTCAGATAACATCAATGTTTTCTGACTTTGATATAGTCAAATCTTATAGTCCTATCAGAAAATTCAAAAGTATGTATTTAAAATGGGCATCTCCTGGCATGTATAAATTATTTCTAAATGAACTCATTTCTAAATCAGTGAATAGAAATCATAGTAAAATGTGCAATAGTAGATCTAACCATGTACCTACTAAAAGGAGCTAGCCACAAATGGACACTGAAATTGCTTTTGACATTTTTTGGATTAGTACAAAAGCATGTCTTAGTTACTTTTTACTCATTGCTGGGACAAATACCAACACTCAAAATGAAGGAAGGAAAAGTTTATTTAGCTCACAGTTTGTGGAGGTTTCAGTCCACATTCGGCTGGCCCAAGGCTGAGTGGAACAGAGCAGAGAGCATCCAGTTCATGGTGGTGGAACATGCAACAAAGGCAACTGACCAGCCAGGAGAGCAGAGAGCAACAGTGTGAGTCTCTCTCTCTCTATATTACATTCAGGCTCTTCGCCTCAGCCCATCCGTCTTAGGCTACACATATAATACCAGAAGTACTCAGACCCATAATCCCATCAGTACTAAAACACATAATCCCAGGTATCATGAGGCAAGTCTCAAACTCTAGAAGTCCCTGCCCCTGATTGCATGAGGCTTTGAGGGGACAACTAGACATAAGCCATAACATTCTGCCTTTGGATTCCCAAAGTCTCATGCACATCCCTTTGTGCAAAAGACATTTGAGTTCATCTTGAAGAGTTGCCAAAGTCCCAACAGTTTCAGCATTGCTGAAAAGTCCAAGTCCCAAGTTTCCTCCAAGATCCAAGGTAAACTCTCAAGTGTGTGTCCCTATATAAAAGAAAAGTTAAACATATCCAACATTCAAAGACACAAGATAAACATTACCAATCCAAAGTTTCAAACAGGGTAATACAAAACACTGGGATAAAGACAAGTCCATAATTCAGCAGGACAAACATTAAATCCCATATTTCCAACTGGAACATTCGAAACGGTCTGCACTGAGTTGTGAGCTCTATGCAGCTCCTTCCCTAAGAAACTCTTGGTGGTAGTTTCTATGGCTTCTCCCTTAGGCCAGCTTTGCTCCCTCTTTGCATGATCCACATTTCTGGCTTTTCCAAACTTTGGGGTTTCTATTGAACAGGCTTCTCACACACGTTGTCAGTTAGAGCCACAGCAACGATGCCACTTCTCTGGTATCAAATTCGGTCTTAGTTACTTTTTACTCATTGCTGGGACAAATACCCAACACTCAAAATGAAGGAAGGAAAGGTTTATTTAGCTCACAGTTACTGGACAAATACCCAACACTCAAAATGAAGGAAGGAAAGGTTTATTTAGCTCACAGTTACTGGAGGTTTCAGTCCATATTCGGCTGACCCAGGCTGAGTGGAACAGAACTGAGAGCATCCAGTTCATGGTGGTGGAACAGCAACAAAACGGTGGCAGAGGCAACCAACCAATCAGGGCAGCAGAGCAACAGTGCACGTCTTTCTCTTTGTCTCTCTTTTTAAATTACATCAGGCTCTCTGCCTTAGCCTATCCACCTCAGGCCACACCTATAATTTCCAGCAGTACTCAGACCCATAATCTCATCAGTACTAAAACACATAATTCCAGTAGATCATCAGGCAAGTCTCAAACTCTAGAAGTCCTTGCCCCATGATTGCATGAGCTTTTGGGGGGACAATTAGACATAATCTAGCAAAACCTATGACTTTCAGTTGTTTTCTTCATTAAAAAAAGAAAGTATGGAAATTATTTTATTGAGATAGGGTTCCTCTCAAAAACCTAAAATTGACAAAACATGTAGTGACCATCTAAAAGAGATGCTTTTTATACAAATCGCTAAGATTCTGAACTCTGGTTTAACTAACCTTAATGTCACTGAAATAATGCATGTGAAAAATATGTTTGTAGAAAGTAAAAGCATTTTCACTGCATTTGAGATAACTGTTTAAGTATACTCAGATTTCCACACACCTACACTAATTCATTAATGGAGTTTCACGTTCTAGAGAATGCACAGTTAATATGACCATTAGATGAACTTTTAAATACATGTTTTCTTAAATGAAGCTTAGAGATCATAACTGAAGCTTCCCGAATATAGTTAGTAAATAAATGAATATTCCGAGAAGAGCTTTTAGTACAGATGTTCTAAATTATTGGTTAAAGAGAAAACCATATGCTTCAAATACAAGGCACATAGGAAACAAAGTTGCAATGTGCCATGCACTTTAAAAATGGAACTTGTGTTTTTATTCAAACAAAAGGCCATCATCCTTCAGTACAAATAGTAGGTAAAGCCATGAGGTATAGAAACATTTTCTTCTCTAAAAAAAGAAAAAGAATTTGGGACCATCTCAATTATTTAAATCCTAACTGGTTAACATTCCAGTATTCTGCACATTTGATTTGAATAGATAGCTATTTGAATTTTTAACATTCATTGTATATTTCTGAACCATCCTGAAATTTCTCACAATTTAAAAACATATTTTCATCCTATGCATTTAAAACATTATTACTAATATTATTTGTGATAACAAATTCATAACACACACATTTGTGTGGTATGTTTTATTATACTACATAATGCAAAATGATTTCATAAGGGTAAACTTTACATCTATTATATAACTTTTCTATCATCTTTTATATTAAGATATTGGGAATTAATTTTGCTAATTATATTTGAATATACAAAGTCTTGTTGGTTAATATAAGAAATTCATCACATCTTTTGAAAAATGACTTGAGGCTCCAGATGCTGAGTAAGGTAGAATACTCCAGTTGTAGCCCTTCTCTCTGACTATTGGCAATAACTCAGGAAAAAAAATAATTAAAATAATACCTAAAGACTAAAACATAATCAATGAAAAGCAGTGCAAGGGAGATATGAACAATATTATGTTGGTAGTTCTATTTACATTTAATGTTTTTTCTATTTTATCTCAAGCTTCTTTATGCAATTTAGTTTTGTAAAACACAGGTAACTTAAAATTCAGATTTTCAACCTTTTCGAAGTATGCAATTTACTTGCATTTAGGAAGACTTCAATACATATAGCGATTACCACTATCTATCCAAGATATTTCCATAACTGCAAAGGAAGTCTCATCGCCATTTACCTGTCATTCTTCATTTCTCTCCATCAGTCTTCTGTAATCAGTGACCTGCTTTTGGCCTGAGAGTTGTTTATTTTGGATACTTTATGCAACTGCCTCATAGGTAGCCTCTTAAGAATGACTTCTTAATTTTGTTGGCTACTAATTCATCTTTATGTTCCTGTGTGAGGTAGGTACATCTATGAAACACATACTGATTCTGTTCTTCCATTCCTTATAATAAAAAAATAAATAAAACTAACAAAAATTTGTAATAAAGTCTCAAGCAAAATCAAAACCAAACATACCAATTCCAAGATGAAGTAGAAGGACCAGAGAGATAGCTCAGAGGAATAAATGTTTGCCCTGCAAGCATATAGTCCTCAGTTCAGTCCCTGGTACCACTAAAGGGGGAAAAGAAGCTGGGATGTGGTGGTGATATTGTGATTATCAAATAAGAAGCTACAAAACATCTACTAGCTCTGCACTGTAGAACCTAAATGTAAACACTCTTGAAATCAATAGTGAGACAGAAACTCCTCAAATAAAAATAAATATGTTGAGCTGGGCGTGGTGGCACACGCCTGCAATCCCAGCACTCAGGAGGCTGAGGCAGGAGGATCGGTGTGAGTTCAAGACCAGCCTGGGCTACAAAAGTGAGCTCAAAGCCAGCCTGAACTGCATACTGAGACACTGCCTCAAAAAGACAAAAATAAATAAATAAATAAATATGTTGAAAATATCCAATTGAAAAATACAGAACTAAAATTTTTAGCATTTGAAATTATCTGTGTACTAACTCAATACCAATAAAAAAGCAGAGGGAAAAGCCAGTGAACATAAATTTGAATCAAAGTAATTTTCAGTTGGAAGAAAAGGAAAAAAAATGTTTAAAAAAGAGAAAAGAACAGGCTTAGTGAACTTGGAACCATTATGAAAAGATGGAAGCGTTATATTGCTGGATTCTCAGAACAGAGGAGAGAGGCCTCTTGAAACAATGGGGGAAAATGGCTGAAATTTCCCCAAATTTTTTGAAACTATATCTCTTCATAAACTCAAGAAATACAGAAATCCCAAACAGAACCAATTTCAAGATAACTACAATCAGATACATTTACTGATCAAATTGCTAAAATCCCATGAAAAATAAAAACTGGAGCATTTATTATTACAGGAATGTAAAGTGATACAGCCAATTGAAAAGGCAACTTGACAATATCCAAGTTGGATATATATTTACTATATGGCAAAGCTATTTCAGTACTAAGTATTTAATTAATATAAACAAATCTGTTACACAAAAACATGTATGAAAACTTTTTAGCAGCTTCTTTGAGATTTTGTCAAAAATGTAAAAGAATATCTTTGCTAGCAAGATATCCTGACTGGTCTAAAGATACTGCTTAGGCAACCTTAGGCAGGCTCAAGGAAACAAGATTTGGGTCAGGCAAATAGCTCAGCAGATTAAAGTACCTACAAGCAGGCCCAGGGCCCAGGGATTAAATCTCCAGGGCTGCCTTGCTGGCTCCACCCGCCAGGGTGCACTGAGATGGCAACTGAGACTAGACATGGTGTGCTCCTGTAATCCTAGTTCTTGGGAGGCTGTAGATAGGTGGATCACTATGAGTCTGATCTAGTAGTGAGATCCTAAACACCCTGTAGGCCCTTTCCTAAAAAAAAAAAAGATAAAGAAGAAGAATAGGAAGAAGAAGAAGAAGAAGAAGAAGAAGAAGAAGAAGAAGAAGAAGAAGAAGAAGAAGAAGAAGAAGAAGAAGAAGAAGAAGAAGAAGAAGAAGAAGAAGAAGAAGAAGAAGAAGAAGAAGAAGAAGAAGAAGAAGAAGAAGAAGAAGAAGAAGAAGAAGAAGAAGAAGAAGAAGAAGAAGAAGAAGAAGAAG
>PVJA010036677.1:0-20914 GCA_004027025.1 Myocastor coypus
CCCAGGTTGGTCTCAAACTCGCACTGATCCTCCTGCCTCAGCCTCCCGAGTGCTGGGATTACAGGCATGCACCACCACGCCCGGCAGATGATCGTCTTTATGACAATTTTTTAATGTGATTTCTATGGAAAGAAAAGTTTTGTATAGTGAGAACGTTGAGAGGGAGTCGGGATTAGTTTTTGGATTAAGACTGTGAGTTTTGCCTAGTATGAGGAGCTTTTTGGGACAATCATGTTTGACTCTATATGTTAATTTTCAGAGTGCCTAATGCCCAGCGATGGCTTGGAAAAAAGTTTCATTTATAATCCAGTATTGACTCCCTTGTGGGTAAGTTTTTGAGAAGTGGTAGGAGGGAAGGGAGATGTTATAATGTGCGTTGGCCAAAATTTGGAACCAGAGAAGGAGAAAGTTAGCTAGGCTTAGGAATGACAGCAGTTTACCTTTGGCTGTGGTGAGAGGAATTGACTGTATGAAAGCTATGTGATTGGTCATGATAGCCGAGAAGCCTCCAAAATTGAATGGTGATACAGACTGTATGTGTCACGGAAGGGGAGGTGTGTCTGTAAGATGAAGGAGAAAATGTGAGGAGGGAGGTATCTGACACTGTTGGAGGAGTGGGCTATAGATTAAGATATATTGCTGAGAGCTGATGACTGATCAAAACCTCAGTTGAGAGACTTGTCAAATGAAGCCTTGAGGGAATTCTGTTTACGTGAGCTGAATGGCAGAGCCTGAGGTAAGATTAGTCTAAGAGAAGGTGAAAACATCTTCATAATCGGGGTGGATGTGAAAGATCAAATGAAGCAGTAAGGAGGGGATGCGTAGAGTATTTGACAAGAGAAAGACAATTTTGGAGGATAACCATTGCCAAGATCTTATGAAACAAATCTGTCCTATGAGGGGAATGGGATATCAAGAAATCATGAGGAGTGAGTCAGATAATAATGTAAGCATGCTCTCTTATAGAAATAAAAAGGCAAGTCATTGATTCCCACTGCTTATATTGAATGTTTAATTGTATATTCTAAGAACACTAAAAAAACAATGAGTGATATCTGTGTTGGGAAAAATTAAATAAGTTTATTCTAAAACAGAAGAGTTACACCATGCTCTTATGGGAAGTCATCTCAACAGCCACAGGTCCTCTAGATATTATCTAGAAGTGATCTCACGAAATAAACAAGATAAGAAACGTGAGTGGAAGAGCCCATTGTAGTCCATCATCCAGGGCCACTTAAGCAGTGTTAGAGACAGAGTTTATGGAAGATCATGCATTTGGACATTATCTTGCCCAGTGATCTATTTTGCTGAATTTAAAGCAAGATCACTAGGATTTGGAATTTTGTTTGGGCAATTTGTCTGATGGGAATGTTGTCAGAAGCTGGAGAGCAGATTTGTTGGAAGATTTTGGAAAATCATTTTTCAAATTTTTAGTTTCAGTAGACCTTGAAGGCAGTGGCCATGAGATACCCCAGAGGGCTTTCAGGAGAAGACTGAAAGTTTTATGCTCTGCCCTTGTGTTAGGTACTCCCTGGAAATCTAAATAAATCTTGAGAAAAATTTGTGCTTCAGCTGAGGAAGGATCTAAATGTATGAGCTCTTAAATATTTCTGTTTGGACAGCCAAATACAGGGCCAGGCTTGCCTGTGTGCCTTGATAAAGTTTTTTGAGGTTGGAAAAAATTGGTCGATTTAATGGCTGTCCTGTCTAGACCAATGAAATTGTGTTATATGAAATCTTGGAATTTCCCCATTCTCCATGATTGGGTTCATTTCTCCATCTAGGGTCCTTTCTAGGAACAGCAATTACTCTAGGGTATGGGAATATCTCTGGTGTGATGTTCATTAGCTCTAGATGTAAACATCTTCTAAACTTCTCCTCCAGTGTTGGAGAAGTGTATGGTGGTGAGAATAATGTGAATTGATGGATTTGATGAGAAGCAACTGAGGTATGTGAGGTGGGGAGGGGAGAATAGGAAGCTGTTAGATGAGGAGCATTAGCCAATAGAGGTGGGGAATAGTGGTAGACGAGATGAAAAAAAATTGATGTGGAGGTCTACATTTATTGGAGTACTTTTAGTTTAACTGGATGGTTTGTATTGAGAGAATTAAGAGAATATCTGTTGCTGCATGCTATGGTGTTTCTAGTTGTTCCCTCAAAGCCTCGTGCAGTCATAGGGTAGACTTGTAGAGCTTGTAATTAATTCATGATCCACTGGGATTATGGGTCTGAGTACTGCTGCAATTGTCGGTTTGAGTTCTATGCCCAGCCTGAGGCAGATAAGGAAGGGACAGACTTGCTATCTGGTTATTGTTACTGTTAATCTACCCTTTTGCTCTTGCTGTTTTGATGCCTTCTGCCACCATGAACTGCTGTCCTCTGCCATGTGTCACTTTGCTTTGGAGCCAGCTGAGTATGCACTGAAATCTCCAGTAACTGTGAGCTAAATAAATGATTCATTTCTTCATTTTGGGTGTCGGAGCAAGGACAAATAACTGAGACAGGACAATGGAGAAACAAAGAGCTTATTTTGTGACTGAAGAAAACTAAGTGGTTATCAGAAAGTGCTGATTGGGAAATCAACAAAATAGAAAAGAAATGAAAGCCAGTGGCTTAGGATGGAGAGGATTGATGAATAACACAAGAAACAATATAGGTAAGACTGTGAGGAAGCTATGTACAGGCAATTTAAAAGCATGGGGAAGGCCCACTGCCTCATCACCCAAGGGCCTGTGTAAGTAGGTAGTTCACCAACAGCCCACGTCCACCTGATCCCCTCCCACACAGCATGCAGCAGCCACTGTGTGTAGATAGGGACCTTTCCATCTGCCCATGCTCACCATATACTTGCCCTCCCACAGTCCAGCAAAGGATTCTTGTATGTAATTTTGCAGAATACAGACCGAGCATCACCTGTGGAACCCTGCAGCAAAATTCCTGGCAAAGAGGCCGGGTTCAGACCCAACCAGTTAATCCAGGAGCTGAACATCTCCCTAGAACAGTACAACAAATTCACTTCAATAAGCAGCAGAAGAAGAAGTGGAGCACAGTAGCTAGATCCAACCAGCATATCTGGACAAGTTCCAACTTTGTGGATCTGGACCCAAATTTCTGGAAGTGCTAATCACATAATGGCACCAGAGTTCTACACCAAAGGGCAAAGCACAGTTCCATTAAATTGACAAACAAAAGGAGCAAGATGCAATCTCAGAGCTGAACCTCAAAATGAACGTAGGAGCTACTAAAATAGAAGAAACTGGGAATTGCACAGCTGAAACCTTGGAAGTAATAGTATCTGAAGAAAAGAAACAAATGCAAACACGTTTGGAAGAAAACAGATCAGAAATAGGCACTGAAGAAAAAAAAGGCATAAATTAAAATTGTCCGAAGGAAAAGATGTGTAGAAAAGTATAAAAGAAATGAGAGCAGAAAGAACCTCTGATATAAGAATAAATAAATAAATAAATCTCTGTATTAAAGGTATCTGAAGTAAAGGAACAACTGCTGAAATGTAGACAAAAAATCAGATTAGAAATAATCTCTGAAGCAAAAAGAAAGGATAACTAAAATGGAAGAATTAATAAATGCTTCTAAAGAAGACATTGATAAAAAAGTAGAGAAAAATAGAAAAAAATGATGTAAACCATGAATAAGCAATGTAGGAAAGAAATAGATTGCATGAAGCAGTTTCAAAGAGACATACAGGTCAATAAAATCTCAATCATGGCCTAGTAGCACCATACGAATGAAAGTGAAGAGAGTTTCAGATCTTGAACACACAGTCACAGCTAGTGAAAAGATAAGAAAGGATGTCCTAAAAACAACCAGGGTGCAGGAAGAAATAATTCAACATCTATAAGATCATGGAAAGATGAACAACGTGACGTTGTTAGGTATCAATGAGAAAGGAGTCAGTACAAATGATATAAATAGAATATAGGCAGAAGTAATAGCAGTAAACTTCCCAACTATGATAAAACAACCTGAAATTCAGCTAACTGCAGTATACAGAACTCCAAATAACCTCAACCCAACTAAAAGCACACCCAGACATGTAATAGTTAAGATGCCAGAAATCCAGCAGAAGAATAATATACTAAAATCTGAGGGAGAAAATTATCAAATTATATTTAAAGGAAAACCCATCATAATAATGGCAGATTTCTCTTCACAAAGCCTGAAGTCAAGAAGATCATGTAGCAGAGTGCTTCAAGTCCTCCATGAAAACAAGTTCCACCCCAGACTGCTATGCCCTGAAAAACTGTCCTTCAAGTTTGATAGAGAAGTGAAATATTTCCATGACAAAGAACAGCTAAAGAAATTTGAAATGACAAAGCCAATCTACACAGAACTATTCGTTGATACAATGTGTCAACTTGGCTGAATGACTCAGTGGCCTGGTTCCCTGTTGGTGGCAGCCCCACACTGGGGTACAGTTGGTTCGTCCCTGGAGCATGACCAGGACCTGCCGAGGATATGATTGGATTTCTCCCTAGAGTGGGATCAAGGGCCCATCCTGGGGTATGATTGGTTCCACCCTAGGGTGCAATGAGGCCACATCAGAATGAATGAACACAAAAAGACTTTTTAAAGCGCTGAAGAAGGAGTCAACACTTCACTTCACTGGAGAAGCTTCAGTCTTCACATTCAGCCTGGACGTCATCACCTGGCTTGTAGCGCAGACTCTTTGGCCTCCAGCTTGGATCTTTCGCCATCCGTTGCAGACTCTTCAGCATCCATTACAGACACTTCAGTCTTCCATCGCAGACCCATCAGCCAACAGAGACTTACACGGAGTGCTGCAGTGAAGTCCAGATCTTGGGATTGAATTCTTCAGTTCAGAACCTGCAGATGCCCTGTGTGCACTTCCTCATCTGACTCTGTGGCTGACTATTGCAAGCCAATCTTATAATTCTTTATAGATTGTATATTTTGTGTTAATATCCATTCCTTATATTATGTGTATTCTGTTCCTCTAAGTAAAACCCTGACCAATACAACAGACTACTAGAAGATATGTTAAAGAGGGCAAAACGATCCAAACTGCACAAATACGAACAGAGAGAACCCATCAAAAAGAGCAAACAAATACATCCAGGAAGAGGGGAAAACAGTAGTAAGTAAAAAAGTTGTCAAACATAAGTCAATACATTTGAATTATACCCATCCATGTAAATGGACTTAATTCTCCAATTAAAAGGAGTAATCTGGCACAGTGGATTAGGAAGCAAAATCCAACAATATGCTGTATACAAGAAACACACCTAACTCATGAAGAAATTCATAGGCTGAAAGACAAATGATTGAAAACAATACTACATGCCCCAGCAGCTAAGAAAAAAGGAAGGGTAGTAATTCTGTTTGCAGATAATCTGAACTTCAAATCAAGATTGATTAATGGAAATAAAGATGGTCACTGCATGCTGGCCAGGGTAAAAATTCAAGACAAAGAGGTAGCATTCATAAATACGTGTGCACTGAATATGGGAGGGCCTAGCAATTAAAGACAAATCTTAATGGTCATGAAAAATCTAATATCCAATACCACGGTTTAGCAGGAAACTTTAAAACACCTTTATCCTAAAAGATAGGTCAAGCAGACAAAATATCAGCAAAGAAGAAGCAGATGTGTTATGCACTTCCATTTTTATTTCTTCTTTAGAGCTCTTTCCTTCGGGAGACTATGCAATATTTACACGCGTAGATCTGGTTTATTTCACTCATGAGTATATGCTCAATATACATCCATTTATATGTGAAGTCTTCCAGTTTATCTTTTCATTGGGATAACATTATTAAATATGTAATTTTTGCAAGCAGCAAAATTGAACCACAACTTGGAACAACTAGATTTGGTGAACCTATCCAGAGTGTTCCACCAAATCACTTCTGAATACACATTTATTTTCACCTGCACATGGGAACATTTTCTAAAATAGAGCACACACTACTTCATAGATCATGTGTAAGTATAAGCAAGAAAACAGAATTTATCCCATGCCTATTTTCTGACCAGAGTGCAAAGAAACTGGAAACAAATGACAAAATAAACCACAAAAAACCCAGAAGTACATGGAAATTAAACAGTACCCTCCTCAACAACGAATGAGTTACAGAGAAAATTAAGCAAGAAATTAAACAGTTTCTACAGTTTAATGAAAATTCAAACACAGAATTTATGAGATACAATGAAAGCATTGCTTAGAGAGAAATGTATAGCTCTAAAATTGCACATTAAGAAAATAGAGTGGGGACAAATAAATACCCTAAAGCTGCACCTATACCATCTAGAAAAGAAAGAGCAAACCAAACCCAAAGGCCAAAAATGGGAAGAAATTTAGAAAGTTAGTGCAAAAGTTAATTCAATCAAGACAAAGAAAATAATACAAAGAATGAATTAATAAAAAAGCTAGTTCTTTGAAAGAATAAACAAAATAGATAAGCCCCTAGCTAACCTCATCAAAAGAAAGAAAAAACTCAGGTTCAACCAATAAGGAATGAAAAGTGTGACATTACCATAGACCCAGTGGAGATCCAGAAGATTATTAATAGCTACTTCGACAAGTTTTACTCTCACAGAACTGAAGACACAGATGAAATGGACATATTGTTAGAAAGGTACACTATACCAAAACTGAATCAAGAAGATATAAGAACTCTCAATAATCCCATAACAGCCAATGAAATACAAATGTAATTAAAAAATACCGATAAGAAAAAATACAGGTCCTGATGGATTCACAACCGAGTTCTACAAGAAATTTACAAAGTATATCACTCAAATACTCCTAAAATTTTTCAATGAAATTAAGAAGGAGGGGGCCTGGCGGGATGGCTCAGTGGTCTAAAGCGCCTGCTTGGGAAAGCTTGGGTGGCTTCTCGGACCGCAGTTCGATCCCTGGCACCACATACTGCGCCAGCCCTGCCCTCAGAGCGGGCTGAGCCGGCCATAAAAATGAGTGAATTAACAAATAAAGGTTCTGAAACAAGAAAAAAATAAATAAATAAAAATAAATTCTAAAAAAAAAAGAAGAAATTAAGAAGGAAATAATTCTCCCAAAAACATTCTGGGAGGCAAGTACTATACCGATAACAAAACCAGAGAAAGATGGAACTGAAAAAGTGAACTACAGACCAATCTCTCTCATGGACATAGATGCAAAAATTCTCAATAAAATACTAGCAAATAGAATGCAACAAATAATTAAGATTATTCATCACGATTAGGTAGGATTCATCCCAGGAATTCAAGGATGGTTCAACAGATGTAAATCTATAAATGAAATAAACTATATCAACAGAGCCAAGTATAAAAAACACATGATCATGTCTGTCGATGCAGAAAAGGTTTTGACAAAGTCCAACACATGCATGATCTAAGTATCCATATCACCTAGATAACACGTGTAAAACTTGGTGTCATGATTTTAGCTCATAACTAATCTGAAGATACTTTGTAAGGAACTTCAAATTTTAGGAGATCTGTGTCGACTAATAATTGAATCTGAACTGTTACTTACTCAACATTGAAAAACATCTTCATTCACATATCAAAATAAAAATGAGATTTAACTTCTTCCATTATTGCTATAATCCTTTGTCCTACAATAATCTTTCAATCTTTAAGATTGTGTAATTTTTATTTTAAAATAACTTAAATAATTGGACACCAGCATCCAATGAAACACAAATAAACAAAATGTGTACAGTTCTCTTGAATGAAAAATGTTAATATAGCCTAGAATAAAATAAGTCACAATCTATATCTTGTTAAGGAATTATCTTTGTTCAAGTTCTATAAATAATATTTGTCTGGTTTTGTCATCTATCTTTCCTCTGTCTATTGAAATTATTATCATTGAACAATGAGTTCATGTCATATTGTACATTACCTGATTTTTGTATGGTAAACCAAATTTGAATTTCTAGGTTAATATCAAGCACCATATGTTTACTCTTTGTCATATATATTTAGAATTGATTATCTAATTTTTCTCAGGGAGTTTTTATTTTATGTGTGAGAACTATCGTTCTTATATCAGTTACTCTCCTCTCATGGCTGTGACAAAACACCCAATAACCAAAATTAAACAAACTTTTATTTAACTCACAATTAGTGTAAGTTTCATTCCCTACTCAGTGGCTCCAAGTAAGAGTGAGTGGCACATGGCAGACGACAACCGTTCATGACAGTGGAAAACAGCAAAAGGCAAAGGGAGGGGAAGCAGCTGTAGTTTCTACCAAGCCTCACTCCCCTCATTGTGTTGTAATGCAAATTACCAAGTATAGGACATGGGTAGCTCTCATACTCCTAATCCTAGCATTGGACCTTGAATCAACCACAAACTGTAGAAGCTCCCTCAGTGAGCTCATGAGGCTTTGGCGAGACAACTAGATACCAATCTTAACAGTTCTAAGATTTTGATCTGACATTTTTGTGATGATGATATTATTATCAGTTGACACAATAAAGGTTGTGCCATAGTCACATATTTTTTGAAAAAGTAAAGTGAGCTGAAAACAACACTATTTCCTGTTTGTGTTTCATAAAACTTACCAATGAAGAAATCCTTTCATAAACTTATGTTTCAGGAAAATTTCTAAGTACTTATTTCTTCACTTTTTACATTTATTCAAAATTTATATTTTCTTTAGAGTTTTATTTGTGACCCTCTGAGGGATTTTTAATTTTACCTAAGGGGTAAAATTTGCTGGTTTAAATTTTTCATGATATTCATTTGAAGTCATTGCAATTCTTGAGATATTAATAGGGATTTTATTTTGAATGACAGTGCTCTGGATTTTCATCCCATTTCAATGCCACTTTTAAACAAAATAAGGTCAAATTTATGATTTTTAGAATAACTAATTTTATTTCATTTAACTTTTGTCTATATAGTTCTCATTTCATAAATTTATGGCTTAACTTCCATTTTCTTTCTTTGTTTTGTGCAGGGTCTATAAGTGTTTCACTATACAGATCAGACTTGTACTATTCCTCCTATTTTCAGCCTCACCAGTGCTAGGATGACAGGTGCAAGGATTGATTCTTCAAATTTTGATTCCTGAAATTTTAACATTTTATATGTTATAGATATAAAGCCTTTGTAGGAGGAGCAGCTGGTTATCATTTTTTCCCATCTCATGAGTTTTGTTTTTCCTCTGTTAGTAGTTTCTTTTGAAGTGCAAAAATTTTCAAAAAGATGAGATTGCAGTTTTTGATTTTTTTTTTTTTTTTTTTTTGTATTTTCAGTACAGGGGCAACAGTTCTCACTACACAGATCAGACTCATAGTGATTCTCCTCTTTTCAGCTTCCCTAGTGCTGAGATTACAGGCATGAGCCACTAAACCCAGGCTCATTTACTATCTCTGTGTGCCCCAGTGGTGCAAATGGTACTGCATGAAAGGGACTGAATCCTTGGTAGGGAGATATGCCTGCTTAAGTAGGTATTTTAGTCCGTTTAACTATCTGGCTGACCCAATTCCAGCTTTTGATAAGTTGATATATTTCCTGTACAGTTTGACCTTTGTTCACATACTCTCTACCATCTCCTATACCTTTAACATTTCCATGTATATCTTCCTCCATGAGATTTAGTATTCATTTTTTCACTTTTATATGAAGAAAATATTACAGAGATGGTGGTTAGCCTCAGAACTTCTATCTGAAATTAAGAGGAAGATAGACACGTAGACGCAGTACAGTTTACCTCTTAGTCATCTGTCATATTGATTAAAATTATTGCTTTTGAAATCACTATAATTTATTCAATTCATACTTTCACTATCATGATCTTCGATTGTGATTTTCTAACTTTGCTGGATTAAAAACACCTATCAGATTAGTGCTGTATAAATTTGTCCTTCAAATGTAATCTTGGGCATTATATATGATGGCCTGCTCTTTGATATATAGTATACTCCATCTCTACTCTCCAGATGATGTGAACTAAGGATTATGTTCACCCATTCACCATCACCATGATGTTTTTTCTTTGGAGTGACCTGACAATGAATTGGATCATCAAATAGCATGAGGAAAAATAAACTGACTTAGTTTTGTCATTTTGATATCTGAATCCAATTATAAAATTGACTAATACAAAAAATGCATATACTCAAATTGAGATGGATGATAGCACTATACCATATCATGTGGCTTAGAGGAATTGTGTACTGACAAACGGAAGAAGTATGAAAGGTATGGACTAGATGATCCTTGGACTAATGCAAGCACAGCCTAATGAGTGATGCTTCTTTGAGCTTAGAAAAATGTCATGCAAATATGAAAGAAGATAGTAAATGTCAATCAGGAGGCTAGAAGGATTTTTCGATTTAAGTTAGGACAAGGTCTACAGGATCTCACTATGTAGATTGAACTCGCAGTGATTCTTCTGTTTTTAGCCTCGCAAGAACTGCGATTACAGTTGTCTGCTAATACTCCCAGTCTCAATCTCTGTCTCAGCAACCCCTCCCCCCGGGTCAGCATAGCAGGAGTGTTGTGCTCTGCTGAAGCAGGCACTAAAGCCCACTAAGCTATCTGGCTAGCCCCTAGGTGGATAGAAGGTTTGTATTGGGAATTAATTGTACTAAACACGATGAACATTACATTTGACCCATGTTGCAATAATTTACATGAAGCTAAATTGAAGGTGATGGAATATGTAGAAAAAAATCTCATCACATACCAAAATTAAAATGTAGTTGATGTGGTCATTCCTGTTAGCCAGAATTATAAGACAAACGTGGACTGGAAAAGCAGAGATATTTCAGTCACATTTAGACGTGAAATACTGTTTGTAAGTTTGAGAACTGAGTGAGTTAATGATATTAGTATTGTTGAAAACAATCCAAGATTTTTTTATTTATGTACAGACTCTCAATACACAACCTGTAGTCTCAGTGATCCTCCTGTTTGAAACCTTGCCAGTACTGGTATTACAGATGTGTGCCATCACACCCAGTCTTGCTGATACGCTCAACATGCATAGGGGTGGAACGGCATCGCATATGGTGCCAGGGATCAAAGCCCTGTTCCTGTGCTTGTCTAAGCAGGTACTTATTTGTATGCTAAGCTATCTCATTGGCCCTCCAAGTATTTTGATGGGGAATAGTGAGAACGAATCCCAGAAGGCACCTTCATAGTTAGCAATACCATACTCATTTATAGGCTGAAGATGAAAAACTGCAAATCTTTCAGTTGATAAGAGAATCTGTTGGACCAGTCCCCAGAAGACCACCTAATGAACTAGTTCCTTGGGATTCATTATAATGTTCTCCACAATCCATTCACATACATTTTACCACAACAGTTGTCTAATGGGACTGAGTTGATACTAACCTAGTGACAGAACTTTGTTTACCTCATTCTTATTATTTAGATGTGCATAATACAAAAATTGTGTAGGCACTGAGGTTTCTAGACTAATTTTGAAGCAAACCCTGAAAATCCAGGAAGCACAATCCTGAGAGCTCAGTGAGTAAATATATGGGAATGAAGGTTGCAATAGTTGTCAGGAAATGCATATGGTAAGAACATGAAACATTTTCACAATACATTTGCATGAAATGAATGGGTACAGCCTGAGAAAGGCAATACAAGCTGTAACAGAAAGACAGTAGAAGTTCAGTAGCCAAGAAATTTAAACTTTTCCAATAACCACTATGTATTCCAGATGCATAACATAGTAGTGCAGTAAACAATGTATTCCTTGTTGCATATTTATTTTGATTTTATATGATTTTTTATGTAATTTTTCCACTTTCAAAGTGAAATGGTTATCTCATACCATTGCTTGTATGGATCGTTCAACAAACTAATTTTTTTGCATGTTTCAAGCCTAGAATTTATTTGATTCAAAGAGCAGATTTCAAAATCAATTTTGCGCAATGACAGAAGGGGACAGGGTTTATGATATTCTGGAGTGCATACAGAAAAATTTTAATTTGTTGGATGGAATTATTAATGGATAATTATTCTTATTTTAGATGAAGTAAGATTTTTTATTTTTTATTATTTTTAATAAGAAATAACAATGAGACATTTTCAAAATACATTAGTAGGAGAGCCACAATAATTAATACAATGTATGTTGTAAGATTCATAGTAGTTGTCCAGAATAGAAGATGCAGAAATGATAACTTTTCTAAACACTATTGGTGTAAATATTCTCATTGAACTAAGAGAAAGTAGTTGTATGTATAATCCAGTAGTCCATAAGGAGTGGGTTATTGGCGGACCTGGTAAAGTCAGAAACTGTTGACTTGAGCCTTTTAGAGTGCAACATAATAATTTGGCTTTACTATTGATGCCTGATAGTTAAACATTTCTGCTGGGTGGGTAGGCAAGAATTATATATTGAAACATGTTACTTTTGTATCTGACAAAGTCAGTCAAATTCCCTCAGGATTTAACTTGAAACTATGTACAGTGCTTTGTAAAACTGTCAGTGTCAGCCAACTGGAGGAATCACAGCTATTTCTTGACCAGTGGACTCTCTCTAAAAGCCTGAGAGAATGTTTTCTCTCTAGGTGACTTTTCTTACACACACTATACATCGTTCATCCTTTTCCTGTATGGCCCCATAATCTCCTTGAACAGAAAATTTGGGAAACCACTGAGTTGTAGGATGTTACAGCACATGTTGTCTTATGTTCAGAGTCCTCATTGAGCTTGAGTGCCTAGGTCCAAAATATTGGCTATCCTTGTAGCTCTTATTTTTCTTTAATTTTTGGTCTGCAAACTTAAGTTTCACCAGAAAAGAAGGTTAGTGATACTATTACTCTATAACATAGGTACTTGAGCTTAATATCACTGTCTTTCTGAATAATAAATGTCTTAAACCTAATATGGACCTAATATTTTTCATGAATCATTGGTATTCTAATAATTCCCTATAGACATGCTTAAAAAACTATTACAATTTTTTGCTCATAAATTTAGAAATCTAATCATATACTATATTTTAGCAGGTAAAATCTATGGCAATTTTCATTGTCTTATATTCTCTTTAGTTATCATGTTTTTTTTTTTTTACTTTTAAAACAAACATTTACTTGACAGTATAGCAACAGTTGAAATTACAATAGAAGCAGCATACATCTAAAAGACTAGAATGACAAGTATTCCAACTATAGTTTTAGTGTTACACATTGCTATCCTCAGTGTGATAAACCATTTTTAGGTTCTAAGGCTCATTATGTAATCCATCCTGTGCAAGGTTTTGCTTCTGTCATGTTTTCTGCTTATAGTCATTTTGTTGTTTAATCTTTAATTTCTCAATTTCCATTCAGCTGTGTCATGCCTTTCCATTTTTTTTCTTCATTGAGTTCTTATGCTAGGGAAACTATATGATGTTTACATAAGTAGGTCTGCTTTATTTCACTTATGAGTATATCTTCAAGATACATCCATTTATATATGAAGTGTTCTACTTTATCATTCTTTATTTCTAAGTAATATTCTATGGTATAAAATACCACATCTTTTTCAACCATTCTTCAGATGATGGACATTTTGGTTGTTTCCAAGATTTGACTGTTACAAATTGTGCTGCTATAATTATAGGTGCACAGTCATCTCTATGTTATGACATTTTGAGTTCTTCTGGGAACATTGCTAGTAGGAGCATAGCTGGATTCAGTGGGATTTCCAGTTCGAGGTTTTTAATGTTTCCCACACTGCTTTCCATCATGGTTGTACCAATCTGCATTCCAACCAGCAATGAAGAAGTGTTCCTTTTCACCACAGCCTCTCTAACATTTGTTGCTGGTTGATTTCTTTACGATAGACATTTTTTCTGGGGTGAGATGGTATCTAAGCGTTGTTTTAATTTGCATTTCATGGATGGCTAACGATGTGAAGCATTTCTTTATGCATTTATAGGCTTGTTTAATTTCTTTCACTGAGAAATATGTGTTCATCTCAGATGCCTATTTCTGGATTGCGTATTTGAACTTTGAGAACCTAATGTTATTAAGTTATTCATAAATTCTAGATAGAAGACCTTTGTCTGAATATTTATTAGTCAAAATTTTTTCAAAGTTTGTGGGTTGTCTTTTCACTCTGTTGGTAATTTCTTTGGACATGCAGAAACTCTTACAGAGAGGAGGTCCCAGTTGTTGATACTTTCAAATGTTAAAGGAGCAGTTTGATTTTTGTCCATGAACTCTTTCCCCACACCAATATTCAAGATTTTCTCCAAATGTTTCTTGCAAGATATTTAATGATTTTCCTTTAATAATTAGATCTTTAATCCATTTTTACATTAGTTTACTGTATGGTGATAAACTTGAGTAAAGTTTTAGTTTTCAGCATGTGGAGAGTCAGTTTCTCTGGCAACATTTGTTAGAGACAATCTTTCTTCTAATAAGCATGTTTGGCCCTTTGTGAAATATAAGGTTGCTGAGTGTGTTTGTATCTACTTCTGCATCTTCTAATCTATTCCATTAGTCCTCAGGTCTATTTTTTTGCCATTACCATGCTGATTTTATCACTGTTGCTTTGTAGTATAACTTTAGGTCAGCAGTTATAATTTCTCCCTCCCTTTGTGGCCCAGGATGTCTTTGAAATTCTAGGCTTTTTGGGTTCCAAAATAAATTTTAAGAATCATTTATCCAGGTCTAAGAACCATGTTGATTGTATTTTGATAGGAATTTGATTAAATCTGAGTAACAATTTAGGAAGCATGGCCATCTTCACAATGTTGGCTCTTCCTATCCAGGAGCAGGTAATGTTTTTCATTTTCTGAAATACTCTAGGATCTATATTTTCAGAGTACTGTAGTTTTCATTTGAAAGGCCCTTTATTTCTTTAGTTAGGTTAATTTCCAAGTATTGCAATTTCTTTGGGGACTATCATAAAAGGTTCCATTTCTCTAATTTCTCTCTTAGGGTGTTTGTTATCTGTATATAGGAATGCTATGAAGTTTTGTGTATTGACTTTGTATCCTGCTATGCTACTGAATTTATTTTTTTCACCATTTCACTCTGCTTTTATTTTCATCTGAAGACAGTGGTAATTGAATTTGTGTATTAATTCTAGTAGCTTCTCGGAGATTTTGGGGTCTTTCAAGGAGATCACCATATCATCCGCAAATAATGATAATTTAACTTCTATATTGGCTATTCTTATTTCTTTTATTTATCTCTCTTGGCTAATAGCTGTAGCTAATGACTCTGATCTATATTGAATAGGGGTGGTGATAGAAGACATCCTTGCCTTGTAGCAGGTCTGAGAGTAAAATAACTCAGTTTGTCCCATTTAGAAATATATTAGCTATTAGACTATCATAGATGGCTTTTAGGAGATTGAGGTAGAGGACTTCTGTTTCAATTTTCTATAGGACTCTGAACATGAATGAGTGTTGGACTTTGTGAAAAGCCTTTTCTGCATCAATTGAGATCATGTGATCTTTGGCTTTGTTTCTTTTGTTATAGTGTATTACATGTATAGATTTTTGTATGTTGAACCATCCCTGCATCCATAGGATGAATCCTACCTGATCGTGGTGTATAATCTTCTTGATGTTTTGCTGTTTTTGTTGGTGAGGATTTTATTGAGGACTTTTGCATCTATGTTCATGAGAGAAATTGGCCTTTAGTTCTTTATTTTAGCTGCATCTCTCTCTGCTTTTGGTATCAGTGTAACATTTTACTGTAGCAATGATTTTGGGAGAATTGCATCCTTTTCATTTTCATTGAAGAGTTTGAGGAGTATGGGAATTATGTATTGCAGAACTCAGTGGTCCTGGACTTTTCTTTGTTGGTAAGTTTTTTATTACATTTTGTGTTTCATTCACTGTTATTGGGTTATTTAGAGATCTTATATCTTCTTGATTCTGTTTTTGTTATGTGTACTTTCCTAGGAATCTCTCCATTTCATCTGTCTTCAATTGTGTGAGAGTAAAGATTCTTAAAGTAGCTATTAATGATCCTCTGAATCTCTCCTCGGTCTGTACTAATTTCATCCCTTTCATTTCTAATTGCTTGATCTTGAGTCCTTTCTTTCCTCTATTTGATGAGGTTATCTGGGGCCTTACCAATTTTATTTAATCATTCAAAGAGTCAGCTTTTTGATTCATTAATTCTTTCTATTGTATTCTTTGTCTCAGTTGAATTAATTTCTGCTCTAATATCTATAATTTCTTCCCATCTTTGGGCTTTTGATTTCATTAGCTTTTCTTTTCCAGTCAATTTAGGAGCTGCATTAGAGTATTTATTTGTTCCTATTCTGTTTTCTCAATATGTGAGTTCAGAGCAATAAAGTTCGCTGTAAGAACTGTTTTCATTGCATCCCATAAATTCCAGTAGGTGTGTTAGAATTTTCTATTTTAAAATTTAGCAATGGTTATATTACATATTTTCAGCATCAGATCAGTTTAGATTAATACATATAGGTATATAAGATTGATCAAACAATTAAACATTAACCCTTCTAAATCAACATTACATTTTTTTCTTTTCCCCTTTCTTTTCTTTGAAAGTTGACATATTGCATATTGTCCTCACAATCGTTATACCGAGTACAGTATGTGGGCATGACCCACCTCCCTATTGATGTTGCTTAGAAAAAAAAAAAAAGGAAATGAATATACTTCTCTTTGGACTAAGAGGAAGCAGATACATACACAGTCAAATTTTCTGCAATTGCAGTGGGCCACCAGTGAAGTTTGTGATGTTGAAGGTTTGTGAAGCGAAATCTGCCATTATTCTGATGGATTTTCCTTTCAATGTGATCTGTTTCTTTTCTCTAGCATTTTTTAGTATATTATTCTTCTGCTGGATTTTTTTGGATCTTGACTATTATGTGTCTGGGTGTGTTTATAGTCAGGTTGGTGTTATTTGAAGTTTTATATGCTTCAGTTAGTTCAATGTCAGATTTTTTTCTCATATTTGGAAAGTTTTCTGCTATTACTTCTGCCCATATTCTATTTATTTCCTTTGTATAGATTCCTTCTTTCTTGTTGATTCCTATTAATCTCACATTGTTCATTTTGAAATCATCTTGCCAATGTTGATTTATTTTTTCCTGAACCCCAGTTGTTTTTTAGAGATCCTTTCTTATCTTTTCACTACCTGAGACTGTGTCTTCAAAATCTGACACTCTTATCTTCACATTTGTTTAAATGGTCTTGCAAGCTTGTGATTGAGATTTTATCTTCTTGTATATCTCTTTGAATCTATTTCATGTGATCTATTTCTTTCCTACTTTGTTCATTCAGGGAATCCATCATTTTTATATTCTCCTCTAAGTTTTTATCAATGTCTTTTTTAATAGTGTTTAATTCTTTCATTATAGTCATCTGTTCTTTCTCTACTTCAAAGATTGTTTTTGCTCTGATCTCCTTTCTACCTTTTTACATATGTTCCCCTACTTTAGATGCTATTAATTTAGAGATGTTTTATTTTTACTTCAGAGGTTACTTCTGGTCTAATTTTTTTTACATCTTTTATTCATTTTAATGAGAAAAAAGACAAAATAGCAATGAAACAGTTTCAAAACAAGTCAGTAAGATGGTTAAAATAATTAATATCCTGCATATATTTATCTTCATAGTAGTTATTCAGAGCACAAGATCCAGACCTGATATCTTGTCTAAATATATTAGTACAAGCTTTTATTCTCAAAGAACTAAGACAAAGCAACTGTATATCTAACTTAACTCTTTTTTAATCTTTTGTTTTCTTTTATTATTAATTTTTTTGACAGTTGGCACACTGCACACTGTCCTCACAGTACTTATGCAGAACACAGTGTGTGAGCATGAGCCACCTTCCTCTTAATGTTGATAAGGAAAGAAAAAATAAAAACAATTCTCTTTGGATTAAGAGGAAGCAGATGCATACACAGTCCAATGTTCCACAATTGCAGTGGGCCACCATTGAAACTTGCAGCGTTGGAGGCTATTGATCCATTTCTTTCACACTTTTCTGAAGATGTTTTTCACCTTTAAATTCTATTAACAAATGCTTTTTTGTTGTTGTTTTGCAGGTGTTACCTCTGATCTCAATTTTTCTATATGTTTCTGCACGTGTCTGTCTACCTCAGATGCCATCAATTCGGAGATTTTAGTTACATAATATCCATTTTCTCCCATGTTAGTGTCTCCTGTATTTGTTCTTAATGGGCTTGGGACTTGAGATTGCATCTTCCTCCTCTTCTTTGTCCTTTTATATAGCAGTAACCTCTGCACTTTGGTGAAGTTATGCCGTTTGTGACATTGAAATTTGGGTCTACATCCACCAATCTTGATTCTGTCCAGATGTGCCTGTCTGAGTCTGGCTGCTGTGCTATGCTTCTTACTGCTGCAGCTTTTGGAAGAAAACCTGCTGTGTTTCTCTTGCAAGATGCTCAGCTCCTTGATTACTTGGTAGGGTCTGACCCCCAGTCTCTCTGCAGGGAATTTTACTACAGGGTTCCACTTTAGATGCCATAGTTGGGTTCTGGGCGAGGAAGCAGCTCTACTTTTGGGAGGCTGCAGACCTAGTGTGCCTGGCTATGCTACCATCAGTCACAAGCTTTGGGCAAGAGTGTAATTCTGGTGGCAATTCGGGGGCACATGCATGCCAAGAGATCCTACCTGAGTTCTGGCCTTTTGACTGGGGCACTGGGATGTGTAGTAGTTCCAGTGGCAGCACAGGGGTGCACAGGTGGAGAAGGCCTACCTGGGTGTAGTCCAGGACCCTCAGCATGTATGGGCAGGGGCAGAGTTCTGGTGGCTGGTAGGGTGGGGGCGCACAGGTGGAGAGGTCCTATCTGGGCACAGGCCCGATCTGTCAGTGTTCAGTTCAAATCATTAAAGCTTTTATTTTCCACTGAAGGCTTTGTCACTTGAGCATGTGATAGTCTAGAAAGGTAAAAAGTCCATGAATGTACTATATTAGATAGTATAAAAACAGAAACAGCTCAAAAATTTTCTAAACTCAAAAAACATGTATCACAAAGTTAAAATTTACTGGTCAATATACCCTTTTCCCACCTCCACATTCTATCACAGAGTTTTATGTGTGTAGCCAAGTAGGGAGGTTGATATAGTTTAGTGAAATGTGCCATTGAACTTCTATTATTGCAATTTCATGTCTTGCTGACTTATGTCCTATATTTATATTATCTGTGTGGGAAATACTACACCAAAATTTCAAGTTTTAATTATACAGTAAATGAATCACAGACAGATGGAAGGCTTTTCAATTGTACTTCGATTCTTGCAAACTGTTGCTCAAAGACAACATTACACATTCAAAAGTAAACTGACTTTAACAAGAACCAATTTGACCATAGCCATTAAAACAACTGTCAGTAAATTATTACAACATTTCTCAAAAGCAAAAACTCGAGAGATTTGCAATGCACATGTAAAATTATTGTTAAAAATATACTCTGACAATGAAAATATATTGTTAAAGTGACCTGAATTTGAAAACAAACCAAATAGAATTGTTAGAAATAAAATATAAAATACAGAGTGGTTATTGAATGACTTTTGGAAAATTAGCGAATTTCTTTCAGTAAAATAAACTATTTAATATCTAAAGACATACTTGATTACTCAGAGATAAGCCTCAAGAAATTTTCTGGAATGCACTATGGAAAGACAATGATAATAAATGTATGTATTTGATGACTGATAACTGTTATAAATATGTATGTATTATTTCTAAAATTTAACAGGAAAGCAGTATATGATTATGTAGAATGTTCTCCTCTGAGATTTGTACATTAGTTGATTATTATTTCTCACCTTGAGTATTCTAAACTAAGTTTAATAGTTGTAAACGGTACTTATATGATGGGTACTGAGTATTATTCCCCTTGACTATTGATCTTCATTCATGTTCATGTAATTCAGTGTTTAGAAAATTGAAAGAGAAGAACTGACTAGATATCTTGAATATTTTTCACTTAATCCTGAATAAAACCAAGATCTAACAATAACATTCACTCCTCTAAAATTAGATAATACTAAAGAGAAAGAATATTCATTCTTTGCTAGAATCATAGGCAAATAACGACAAAGATTTGTAAAGCATGAGAAGGAATTGTAGTGTTTGAACTCAGGTTAAAAAGAGCTAAACCAATATTTTATGAAACTCGAGACCTCTACCGCCCCACCCATGCCACTGCGCATGATGGAAGAATGTCCAAGGTTCCACTGGGGAAAGTCCTGTTTCAGAACATGATCCAGCACAGAAATGCTCACAAGATCCAGGATGAATCAGGTATGTGGAAAATAAGAGAAATAGAGAAACAGGTTGAGAATACTTATCAGGAAATGAAAAAGAAAGTGCTACCCCACAGCTCAAGTCAGATGTAGTGATTGTTCTGATGAAGAAAGTCAAAAGAGAATAAGAGAAGCTAAAGACAAATTTCTGGGACACTGGAGTATGATTTTCTTAATTAAATATTATAAAAATTATATGATTATCAAGCTAACATACCACAGAAATGGGGTCATAGTGGTTATAAAGACTTATACCTTGAAGAATTCAAAACAGACAGTAGCCATCAGCGGATATTACAATGGGAAGAGATCTCACATAAATCATCTACCCATGGATCCCACAAACATAAAAGTCAAAGAAGTCTCACTAAAAGAAGGAGAATAGATTGTGTGCACACACACACACACAGACACACACACACACACACACACACACACACACACACACACACACACACACCAGAAGAAAAGGATGAAGGAAGCCACAGATATAACAGCAGATTCCTCAAGTGAGTTTTCAGAACAAATTGGAAACAACCATATAAGCACAAGAAAAAACAACAACAACAACAAAAAAAGTACCTAAAGAAAAGAGTTCTATTATTAGGGGCAGAAAGTCACAATTCCCAGTCAGATGATTCAGCATCTAGTAGTTCTTTTTTTTTTTTTTTTTTTTTTTTTTTTTTTTTTT
>PVJA010036678.1:0-20910 GCA_004027025.1 Myocastor coypus
GGTGATTATAATACAAAGTTCCAGCATTCCGAGGTGCTGAGCTATTTTTACCAATCCACACAGCAGAACATTTGGCACTATAAGGCTATGCAACTTGGCATCAGAACGGCCTGAATCACTTCTATCATGGGATCTAGTTGGAGAATTATGGGTTGCATTCAAAGCTTGATTTAAACACACCTGCTCATTTGGAAAGCATTCGTCCTACGCTGGTAGCGTCACCGGAAAATAGATGACTGTCAGCAAGAGTGCAACGCCTCTGCTGTGTGAATAATTCTTTCTCCAGATAAAAGAATTTTTGGACAAAACAAATGACTTCATTCAATTACAGCACTGAAATGGATCTGGCTAATCACATGGGACCGTCCATCTCTCCATGATGAAATAAAACATGACAGGTAAAACAAAACCTGAAATGAAAGCTCAACTTTGTCAATAATGTAATTGCCAATCCAAGAAAAAATTAGAACACGTATCTTAAAGCCATTATACATAGCAGGATTTATCCTTCCTTCCTTCCTTCCTTCATTCCTTCCTTTCTTTCTTTCTTTCTTGGTGGATTTATTTTTTTAGAGTCAGAAAAATATTTGCAGTTAGATTATTATTATCCAAGTAATGAAGAGTAGGAGTCTTTTATCCAACTTGTTAAAACATTTACTTGTAATTCAGGGCTGAATGAATTGTTTCTAAGATTACTTTTTAAAAAAGACTTTAATACTATTGCTTAAAGCTTTCACTTCTATTAGTTCTTAGTGGTTCTTAAATAATAATTTGATTTTATTGTTTTATCTTTCTCTTTCCCTCCCTTCCTTCCTTCCTTCCTTCCTTCCTTCCTTCCTTCCTTCCTTCCTTCCTTCTTTCCTTTTGCTGTACCACAGATTGAACTTGGGACCTTGCACTTGCCAGGCAGGTGCTTATGCTGCTAAGCTGTCTCCTGGTTTTATTAATTTTTCTTGTGAGGATATATTTTAGAATGTCACCATAAGTTTCTTGTTAAAATTTTATAGATTGATCTTTTCACTTGACATTTAAAGTATACAAATAAGATTTCTATGTTTGAAATATGTTCAACAGTTAAAGGCATGGTGGCATGTCTTTGATACCCATACTTAAGAGGCTGAGGTAGGAAGATTGCTATGAGTTTAAGACTAGCCAGAATCGAGCTGGGTGTGGTGGCACACACCTGTAATCCCAGCACTTGGGAGGCTGAGGCAGGAGGATCAGTGTGAGTTTGAGACCAGCCTGGACTACAAAAGTGAGCTCAAGGCCAGCCTGAACTGCATAACGAGACCCTGTCTCAAAAAGACAAGGGGGAAAAAGAAAGACTAGCTAGGGCTATACAGTGAGACCTGGTCTCAAAAACAACAGTCCCTGGGTTTGGTGGTACACACATGTAATCCCAACACTGGGGAGGCTGAAACAGGAGGATTGCTGAGAGTTTGAGGATAACATGGGTTACGTGGTGAGTTCAAGGACAGCCTCAACTATCCAGTATATCCCTGTCTTAAAACACTCAAACCAAACCAAACCAAATGAAATCAAACCAAACCAATTAAAAAATCACAAAACCCAACAACAAGCAACCAACAAAAGGAACTGTTAGATCTGAACCCACACAATCAACCAGGCCAGCAGGCACTCTGATGCATGTAGAAGACTTATTGGGGGCATCAGGCAGGCTGGCTGTCTATCGGACCAAGATAGCAGCGAACAAAGGGGGGTGGGAGACTTTATAGGATCTTTTAGGGAGGGTAACCAAGGACTGGAACAGCCAGGTAATAGCTAGATCATGGGCTGGGGGTGGTGCAGGAACAGCTGCGGGAGAGCTAATCCTGTCAGGGCTACCTGGTCTGCAGGGGACCTTCAATGTTAACAAAGGAGTTTCCATGGGTGCCTGTCCAGGTCGAAGTCAGGTGGGCCTGTTCTGTGATTTTGGATTTGGCTTTGTGTGGAGCCAAGGGGGAGTGAGTCTGGGGGCAGGGTGCCTGGGAAGCTTTGAATTCTGACCTATCAGCAATCTGTTAACCTTTAGTCTAATTCTTTTTTATGAACTCTAGCCACTTAAACCTTTTGGTATTGTGCGACATGAGCACTGGAATGCCAGCAAGGCAGTTGTTGGCATACACTAATCACCACATGAATTCGTTCGCTGAATGGGTCCCATGCGTGTCATGTGGCCCCTTACGTCTTGGAGCCAGGCCCTTTCCTGGGAGACAGCTAAGTTCCCAGGGTCCCTCATATCTTGGAGACCAGTGGGTGGGGACTGTCCCCTGGGCTTACTGTATCTGTGTGGAAAAGCCCACTATTGTTGGCATCCGAACCCCACAATTCATGGGCCATCCTGGCTACCTGAAGCCTGACTGCAGGCTAGGTAAGTGGAAGCCGATGATCTGGGTTGGTCATGACTTTCTGTCCAAACAGGAGTCTTTTGTGTGGATAAGGCCTACGCGGTGCAGGGGGACCGCTCCAGTGTGGCAGAGATGAGCACTCTAAGAGCTAGGACCCCCAAGTCTGGGTGGTGAATAAATAAGCGGGCTGCACCTGGCCGTTGTGGAGGAAGAAGCCGAGCAGGTAGGCGGGCCCCAGCATGGTCTCGCGGTGCATGCCGTTGTGGAGGTCATTCCTCAGGAGCTTCTGCTCCAGGATCACGTGGTAGCGGAGCATGTCCTCCTCCTGCACCACACATGGGGGAGTGGGCCACACATCAGCAGGTGGGCAGCTTTGGCTGACCCACCTGCCAGCACAACAGGGTCACACAGGGCAGCAAAGGCTTCTACAGTGTAAGCATTGCCCAGGCATCAAGACTCGGAATGTACTAAAAAATAAAGCCAGCTGTGAAACAGATCACCTTGGAGAATTTGCCGAATTCCCAAATAGGGTGGCTAGGAACCTGTCAGGTGATTCTAAAACTTACAGGGAGGGTAGGAAAGCTGGGAGGCTGGGAGTGGACCTTGAGAATAACTTATTTGGATACAGCAGCTGGAGAGAGATAGAGAGATAGATAGATAGAGATAGAGATACAGAGATAGAGAAAAGAGAGGGAGAGAGCAGAGAGAGAGCGCCCCTCAGGCCCAGGTGTCATAAGCCAGGGACTGCTGGAAATCTGATCATCACTGGGTCAGGAGAGTTGTCAGTGCACTGAGACCGACTATATCTGCAATGTGAGCACGGGACATCAGAGTGTGGTGTCTCCTGCCACTCGGATGTGGCACCCAAGTTGTGGGAGCGCGGCCTTGGGTCTTATCTGAGATGGTGCCTGGAGCGGCAGAGGGGCACCCCAAGGAAGCTGGAGTGGGCTCTGGGTTAAGAAGGCCTTTTTTACCCTCTTCCTGCCCTCTCAATGTCTTTTCTCAACCACCAACACTTCCTACCCCTCGACTGCAGCCCTAGTGAGCCCCAAACTGGATTTAATAAGAGCAGGAAGAAGAATGAGACATAGCACAGAGCCGGGAGAGGCAGCGCATGGTCACTGTCTCCCAGCTCCCTGCCACCTCCCATGCTCCCATCTGTGCCCTGGAGCTGCGGCTCCACCTCTCTCTCCTTGGCAGGCTGCTCCCTGTCAGCTGTTGCCCTGGGGGTGAGGAGGTGCGGCTCCCAGCGTTCCTTTCTTGTAGTGGTGACTGTGTCTGGGGTCACCTTCCTGCCACCTGAAGATCCAGCTTTATCACATCCTGCCTGCCTCCAAGACGCCAGCCAGGCAATACCAGGCTGTCAGGGACTTGTGGCAGCAGACAGGGAGCCTGTTCCATGCTTAGAGACACGAATGCCAGCTGGGCCTCCCTGCTGAGAGCCAGGCTCCACCTCTAGATTTCTAAGTTCAGTGGCTTCTAGCCTCTTCCCCTTATCGTCTCAGTGCTGCAGGAGTTCTGTGTTTCCTGCAGGAGCTGCCCCTACAGTCCCAACACCTCTTTCCATTTTTACTTTGCATTTATGTGGCTTTAAACTTCCTAAATAGTTCCTACTATTAAATTATACTTTTGAGGAAAAACAACAACAGCAACCCTGGAGTGGCTTGTGTTTGCTTGTGAACCCTGCTGAGGACTCAGCTTTTGGTCACAGCTTCCTGCCTGCCCTGCCTGCACTGAGCTGAGGAGGAAGATTTTTTTTTTTTTTTTACTAATAGCCAACAGCATTAATTTTATTTGCATTTATTTTATAATTAATTTATTCTCATGTCATAAGTTTTTTTTTTAAGAATTTTTAATTTAATTTAATTTTTTTCTTGTTTCAGAACTTTTGTTTGTTTATTAATTTTTATGGCTGGCTCAGCCTGCCCTGAGGGCAGGGCTGGCGCAGCATGTGGTGCTGGGGATCGAACTGTGGTCCCTACAGCCGCCTGCAGGCTCTTTAGACCACTGAGCCATCCTGCCAGGCCCTGATGCCATAAGTTTTTGTTTCTTCAGTTTCTTCTGAGATATCTTTTTCTTCCATGCAACCTCCTCCTCTGGCTTAGGAACAACTTGTTCCTTTTCAGTAAGGATCATCTCAATATGGCAGGGGGAGCTCATGTATGGGTTAATCCGACCATGAGCTCTGTAAGTATGGCGGCGCATCTTGGGTGCTTTGTTCACCTGGATATGTTCAATAACCAGAGAATCTACATCTAAACCCTTAAGTTCAGCGTTACTCTCTGCATTTTTAAGCATGTGCAGCAAAAATTCAGCACTCTTTTTGGGCCACCAACCCTGTGTCCAGCCCCACTGTTTGGCCTGGGCGCACCTACCAACTCCACCATTGTAACGTTGGAATGGCACACACTACTTCTTTAATGTGACATCCTTCAGATACTTGGTGGCCTTTTGGATATGCATACCCTTGATGGCCTGGGCAGTTTCACGTGTATTCTTAAAATGAACGCGAAGATTTGAGCCTCTTGATTTGCACGATTTTGTGGAGTTTTCTGGGTCGAGAGAGTGAACCATTTTCACAGGACACCATAGGCCGTTTACAGAAAGAGCAGGAAGATGGTTTTACATGCAATTCAAAATGTTGATTGTGGACTGGGGAGATAGCTCAGCAGCATAAGCACCTCCCTGGCTTATGATCAAGGTCCTGAGCTCAATGCCTGGTTATTACAAGGAACTGTGCATTAGCTCATTTTCTGTTGCTACAATAGAATACTTGCAGCTGGGTACTTGATAAGGAGGACTGTTTATCTCACAGTTTTGGAGGCTGACAGTCCAGGATTAGGTGGCTCCTGGTTTGGCCTCTGCTGTGGCCTCAGGGCTGGTGGCACTGCCCAGCTGGGAGCTCCCAGGCTATCGACACAGTGGAGAGCCACGCTGCGATCAAAGAGGATTCATTACAGGTCACGGCCAGCCTGAACTACATAATGTGACCCTGTCTCAAAAAGAAGATAAGTCTGAGACATTTGGGGGGAAATGGGTCCACACTGCAACCCTGATGGTGAATGACCTAAATCAGACACACGAAAACCCACAGCTCTTGTGAGAGCCCAAATCTATTATGAGAGCTCGAGTCTCTTATAGGAAAGCTCACAGTATAAATAATTTAAAGAGCAAGGAACAAAAGGCAGCTCATAGGGAGCGGGGAGATGGCGCTTTCGCAAGTGGCACCAAGAGACAGAGCAGGGAGAGAGGGAGGGAGGCAGAAGGAAAAGCGCTGGAGATGTGTTCTGCACACGTGCCCACTCCAGCTGAAGGTAATCTATGTGCAGCGAGCATGGGCTGGTAAGAACAGAAAGTAAGGAGAAGCGATCACATAGACCGGAAGCCATAGCGTGCATGTGGGGGGCTGAATCCGAGGACGACTCAGGAGCTGCGTGAGGCCCCTCTCTCTGAGAGCAGAACCCTCGTGGCCTCTGCCTCTGAAAGCCCTCACCTTGCCATGCCCGTACCTGGAGGTGCAAAAAACTCACGCACAAAATAAGGGGAGACCAGGTCACAGCCGGAGATCCTCCTTATCCTCCTCATGTAACTTGACTGAGGTTGGGTTGGTAGCTTAAGATGACCTTAGGGTCTTTCAGGAGGTAGAAGAGTTAGGAGACCACCTGAAGTTTACTTGTCACACCTGTTATAGGGGCTCCACACTGTCTCTCCCCTTGGTGGGTAGGTACGCCCCATGCCCTGGGAGAGACAGTCCCTCATGCCACGGCCACATGGACAAGGAGGAGCTGGCAGGAGAGGCTGTCCGCAGCTGGCGGCCTGGACCCACTCCCCTGAGAGGTGGTGGGAGGGACCAGGCAGGGAGGTGGAGGAGGTGGGGGAAGGGCAGCCTTCCTGATGGGGAACAGCGCTTAGGATCTGCCCCCTGAGCCATGCCTCTGGTTAGCCCACACACTCTCCCCAGAGCCTGGTTTCAGAACAGTGATGGCTTAAGATGGCTGAGGGGGATTCCAAGCCCAAGACCCGTCCTACCAGTACCCTCAGCTCTGCCTGCACCTACAGGCACGGAGGGGGTCGAGTGTTCAGAGCCCCTGGGCATCGCTTTCCCGGCTTTTTCCCCATACCCACCAGAGAGGTGATCTTCTTCTCTCTGATGTAATGCTCGATGGCGGCATTGCTCGGGGCAAACACAGTGTAAGCATCAGCAGCCTCGATGATACTTTCCAGTTCGTAGTGCTGCGGAGGAAAGCGACAGAGCGCTGAAGACTCCTGCCTGGGTGACCCGAGCCACGGCTCTGCGGAGACCAGGGGCTGTGGTACTTGCCATGATGTAGCCCCGGAAGACAGAGTAGTCAGGCATCTGGTCCAGCCGGGTGAGCAGGCTTGGTAAGGGGCCTCGCGGGGGGAGCAGCACCTGGGAAAGGAAGCCCCGGGCGCTGTTGAGTGCATTGCTGTGGCTTTTGGTGCGCATGGATCCTTCCAAAGTCCTGCTACCTCCTTAGACCAGAACGGAATTGGCATTGCAAATGTCTTTTAAAAAAATATGTATTTGGTACAGGGTCTCACTATGCAGCTCAGACTCGCAGTGATCTTCCTGTTTTCAGCTGCCCCAGTGCTGGGATTACAGGAGTTCCACTGTGCCAGGACTCCTGGCTGGCTCAGCAGCAGGGGGCGGAGCTGTCAAGGCATGAGATGACTCAACAGGAGCCACAGAGCAGCCACAGAGCGGAGCAGCCCCTGCCTTCATCAAGTGGCCAGCCCTTAGCTAACGTAACCACCCCAGCTCCTTGTTCCATGTAGATCATTCTCCTACTCTCCAGAACCTTCTCCGATGGGAGAAACTGACATGGGACTGTTATCCTAATTCAGTCTCCAACCAACATTCACTAGGCGTAGGGACATACACAGCTTGAGTCCTGTCCTCGGGGTGTGCAGAGTGTGCCTGGCAGGTGGCCCAGTCCAGTTTGTTGCCATATTTCAGGGCAGTTTCATTGGAACACAGCCACACACCTTTGTCTACAGGTTGTGTAAGGCTGATTTTGTGCTTCAATGGTGAACAGTTGTGACTGAGAAGTACAGAGCCTAGTATTTGCTACCTGGTTCTTTGCAGAAAAGTAGGGCCAATCCCTGTGCTAGAGGAAGAGCAACACATGCTGAGTGTTGAGAGCTGAAGGAGGAAGAAGTGAGATGATCAGCAGGAAGTGACAAACAAGTGCAAGGAGTCTGGTAGGTCCTGGCAGGCCTCTCTAGGTCACAACTATGGGCACTGATGAGGGCCATTGCAAATCCTTGAGGCTCACCCATGCTTGGAAAAGGAGGAGGAGGAGGGAGAGGAGAGGGAGAGGAGGAAAATGGGGAGAGGGAGCAAGTGGGGCAGGAGGGAGGGGAGGAGAAGGTGGAGGAGGACAGCAGCACTGACTGAGGGCCCTGTGGGCAGCAGGGGCAGAGATGCAGGGTGTTTCCAAGTCCTTATAGTGGCAGGAAGATGAGGCTCAGGAAGTTAAGTGGCTGCCCGAGGCCCACAGCCAGGAAGTACCCTAATGGAGATTGTGTGGCTTTAGAATTTGGCCGCTTGACACCGTGTCACACAGCAAGGAACATGGGCTCTCTGCAGAGAGGGCGGGACTTGACCTGTTGCCCATGGTGACAAGCTCAATGCAGGAGATAGATTGATATGCTATTTGGTGAGGGAGGCTGTTTAGCAAAGGTGTGAGAATGGTAGCCAGATGTGGTGGCACAGGCCTGTAACCTCAGCACTTAGAAGGCTGAGGCAGGAAGACTGGTGTGTTCAAGGCCGTCTTGGGCTACATAGCAAGGCCTTATCTTGAAAAAAAAGGAAAGAGATAGCTTTATAGCCTCTAAAGGTATTTTAGTCCTTTGAAAAGCCATATATGGAGAAGAAAAATGCTTTTGATAATTTTTATCATAGGAAATCAGCTTCTGGCAGGAGATGAAGCCCTCGATTAAAACCGCTCCTTCCTGCCTCTTGTTGAGGCACAGGGCTCTGAAGTTCTTTGTAATGTAATAGGTAGGCTTAGAAGCCTTAAAATTAGCCTCTCTTTTCTGGACAGAAATAGCTGATCTCTTCTACAATCTGAAGTCAAAAGTGAGTGCATAGTGCTAAGTGAGAACAATTCTAATCAAGTGTAATTAGTGGATTATGTTTCTTCAATCTTTTACCTTTTCAAAGTTCCCAGTGTATCCTAAATTATAACTTTCATTTTAAGTGAAGATCCTAATATAGTAACTGCAAATTACAGGGTGACTTGCAACCCCCTTCCGATTGTGCTCATTCTTTTTTCTATTTCACACCTTCGTGTGTTGTTGAATTGAGGCTTTCAGGGAAATGAAAATCTCATACTTTCCTGCCCCTTTCCGTACTTTCCTTACGGCCTCTGCTCCCCTTACTGTGTAGGCTGCAGTAATTCAGAGAAGGGACTGAGCACTGGTTATGGGTGCCCTAGTGCTTGGTGCTTCTGTGCCCATGAGAGGGGGATGTGTGCATGCGTGGCATGTGTGTGTGTATGTGCATGCACTGTGTGTGTGCATGCATGGTGTATGTGTGCATGTGCATGGTGTGTGTGCCTATGCATAGTGTACATGCGTGAATGGTGTGTGTGTGTGCATGCATGGTGTGTGTGCACATGCATGGTGTGTGTGCATATGCATGGTGTGCATGTATGAATGGTGTGTGTGTGTGCATGGTGTGTGTGTATGTGTGCATGTATAGTGTGTGTGTGTGGCCACGTGTGATGTGGGGCTGCTGCAGACCCTGCGCTGTCAAGTGCCGAATGGGCCTCAGTAAGGAAAGGCAGTCTCTAAATTGTTTAAAATAAAGGCAGTGAAGCACCAGCCAGGTTCCTCTTACAACAAGGCCAGCAGCTTTGATTTTTCAGATCCCATCCCATCCAGCAGGATAAGGAGGCAGGAAAGATGCTCCAGCTCCCAGTCTGGGACAGCAGCATCCTTACCTTGTTGATGACATGAATCACGCCATTGGTGGCCACGTTGTCACCAGTGATGATGGCGGCGCCTCCAATGGTGATATTCTGCAAAGGCACATGGTGGTGGTCAGATAAGCCTGAGAGAGCCAGCTGGGTGGGGCCATCTTGGTTTGCCACCTGTGGCCAGCATGACTGTCACAGTTTTGGGCATGCATCACAGTAAGAGACATCTTTAAACTGTGGCTCCTCAGACACGTCATACACACAAGCATGTGCATGTGCACACACACACACACACACACACACACACACACACACACACACACACTCAGACACATACCTGTACTTTCCCCTACTGTGAGGTATGGGCGAGTTATACAGTACATGTTTACATAAGAAATTTATTACAGTGAAAGACACTTGGCCATGGTGGTCCCCCAAAAGCCTCTCCCTCACTTGGAACAGTCTTTGCCACTTTCAGAAGCAGTTATTGAAATGGCCACTGTGTATTGCAAAAGTACACTCAGAAAAATAAAGCTTGAGGCTCAACATACTCCATGTAGTTCTGCTTTTTGAAACGAGCCGCCCCAGGAGCTGCGCATGTTAGGACCCAGCTAGGTGGGCCTCGGACCCATGGACAGGTGGCAGTGTTGCAGAGCTCTGGCTCTCAGACAGCTCTGACCACAGCTTCTGAGCTTGGCAAGTGGCCGCTCTGACTTCTGGGAAGAGCCCTTCTCTTGGTATTCAGTGACTTTTGGAAGGAGCATTAGGACACTGACATCCATAGGGGGGCAGCCACTGCCTCATGGAGTTCAGAGTCTGAGTCAGAGTCTGGGACTCACTCTCCAGGCACCAGGCCATGGGTTCCTCTCTGGGGGCCTCAGTGGTCTCAGTTCCTGTGCACAAGCCATCTGCAGTACAGGCATGCGGGTCCACTGCCTGCCTAAGCAGCGTTAGCCATCTGCGTGACTCATCAGGCTGTCCCAGCCAGCTCCTGGTAACTGTACACCACAGTAAAAGGCCGCAAGTCCTGGCCTTCACTCTTTCCCAGCCAGTTTATGCCTGCTGCTAGGAAGGAATGTGGCTGACTGTGTGTGTGTGTGTGTGTGTGTGTGTGTGTGTGAATGTATGTTGATAACTGTTGCAGTATGGATGACACTCATGTGGAGATCTACTTTAGTTTTCACATTTATTTGTAATTTGCATGTCACATAAATTAAAAGTTACCCTAAAGACGAAGATGCCCTGTGTCAGTGAGGCCAAAGGTGGACCTCTCTTACCCCATTGGCCTTCTGGAGGCGAAGGATGCTGCCCTGAAGGGAGGTGGCCAGTGTGTCAGAGGACGGCAGGCTCCAGAGGTCTGTCTCGCTGTAGGTGCCCAGGAGCATGTGGTATCTAAATGACAGACCGCAGGCTCACACTGAAACGTTGGTGTGGGGGTGCCAACAGAGAGGTGTTCGGGGTGCAGGTGCAGGCGCAGACTGCTGCAATGTTCACGTGCCCCCTGCAGCCGTGACACTAGCTGGTTACTCAATTATCCCATGTCTCAGTTACCACAGCTATACAGTGGGGATAGTCATAGTACCTATGTCTCAGGGTTGTGGGAACAACCACAAGTTGTATGCAAAGCCTGGGCTGAAGCTGGCTGTCAGGGTCTCAGGAGGCCACCATCCCAAGGGAGAGAACTGAAGGACGGGCTCAGCTGCTTGGGTTTGAAGGACGTGGGCTTCCTGTGGCACCCAGGATATGTCAGAGCCAAGCCCAGTGGGTCATCATGAACCCTGGTACACACAAGGCTTACTTTATCAGGCCTGGGATGTTGCTCCGTGTCAACCAGAAATTCTTCTCATGTTGGTCCATGTCTTCAATAGCTTGCTGGGATGGCACGAGGACCGTGAGGTTGGAGGATGTAGCCAGCATGGATTGTAGAGAAGCATTCTGAAACACAGGCGGAGGAGAGCAAAAGGACTACTCTGTGTGTATGTGTGTGTGCATGTGCATGTGCGTGCATGAGTGCATGCGTGCATGCGTGTGTGTGTGTGTGTGTGTGTGTGTGTGTGTGGCTAGGTTTAATCTCCAGCACCATGAAAAGCATGAGCCCTGTCAGATTAGGTCACTTGGAGTCATTAGAAGCCCTGTGCACTCCAGTCTACATAAGAGCCAGGAAAATGGCCTTGACAGAGTCATGTGCATGAAATCAAGCCTGGTTTGTGGCGTTTGCTGATTTCACACTGCAGCCACTGCGAGTGCATGGGGGTGTACAATCGAAGGGGCCAGGAAGAGCGAGGCCCTGCGCAAGCCTGGGCCTGTGAGAGACACCTTGTCCGGCAGTGCATCTAGGCCAAAGTCAGACCTGTCTCTGGCCTGTAGCCAGTGAGGATTCCCACATGCCCTTGTGGAAGTGACCGGGAGCTGTCCCTGCGCTGGTGCTGAAGAGCAGGCCCTGTATGAGAGAGAGGGTCTTTCTCTGAACAGAGATAAACAGCTTGCCACAGGCTGGCTCCTTGATTTGGATGCAGTCTGGGGGTTTAGAGAGCCTGCAACTGTGTAGGGTGGACTTCTGCTCCTTCATGACAGTCCCTTGAGGGGTGGAGGAGCCTGTGTGGGTACACTGAGCTAAGCACCCACAAACTATCCAAGATCGCAGCGACAAAGCTGGCTGCACCCCAATGCATTACCTCAGGAACTGTGGTCACTTTTTAAAAAGGCCTGCAGGTGGGTGGAGCTATGTATCTGTCTGCCTTGGCTGCAGCTCCTCATCCCCTTGGGGCTCTGAGGTGCCGGGATACCTAGGGCAACCTTGAATCCCAGCAGAGCAAGGAATGTGCTCCCTGGGATTCTTTTTTAAAAAGATTTATTTATTTGGTACAGGATCTCACTACACAGCTCAGACTCAGTGATCCTCCTGTCTCAGCCTCTGCAGTGCTGGGATTACAGGCATGTGCCACAGCACTTGGTTTTTTCAGCATGGATTGTGGTACTGGGGATCAGACATAAGCCCTTGCACTTGCCAGGCGGGCACTTAGACCACTGAGCGATCTCTCTGGCTCCCTCCCAGGGGCTCTGAAGTACAGCCAGGGTCCTGGGCACCACTCAGCACCCCACCCTCCTCACCGCGTATGCGTTGTGTTCTTCCATCCCCCCCCCCACTTCTAACAGCAAATAGGGGCCATCTCCAGGGCAGTACTCACATGGATCCACTGGTTAAAGGTTGCTGCTTCTGAGAGAAATGACAACTCCTAGTGCATTCCACACCATAGCGGGAGGGTGAGAGGAGAAAGAACAGGAAGAAAGGAACGATGAGAAGCAGCCACACCAGCTTCCAGGGTGGGGCTGGCCCAGGAACATGGTGTCCCAGAAGCTGAGTTTCCAGGTTCCCGAAGGAGGTGGGCATTTCTCTCACCTTATGGGGCTCCATGACACTTTTTATTGAGGAAAAGAATGAACTACAGAAGCTTCACATGAAGCTATAAGAGCATGGCCAAGCAGACAACAGGTGGTATGTATATGCGTGCGTGCGTGCGTGCGTGCGTGCGTGCGTGTGTGTGTGTGTGTGTGTGTGTGTGTGTGTGTAGAGCTCAGCACATAACTCACTTTCTTAGCATAGCTGGTCCGTTGGCTTGGAGCCCAGCGTCAGGCCACCTGGGTCTTGATTCCGGCCAGGACATTCTAGGTCCCTAGGGCAGTTACTAGATGGAGCTAGAGCTCAAGATTTTTCCCTCTGTAAAGTGGGGATGGGAAAGGCTCCAACTCCTGGGATGGATGAAAACTAGAGGAGTTAATGTTTTGAAAAGGGCTGGCATGCAGTGGTCCCCCAGGAAATTTTAGCCCCTTATTTTCATCAGGCTTAGTGTTGAACTTGTTAGTGCAGGAGCCTATAGAAGAAGCCCCTGCTGTGGGAACCGGGATGAAGCAAGGAGACAGCTGGAGTGGCAGGGAGACAGCGGCCTCTGCTGTTCTGGAGCTTGTGGTCAGTTCGGGACACTTAGAGGCTCCCGGAGGTCCAGCAGTGCCAGGAATCAGTTCTGCTTGAAGGTGTCAGAGGGTTTTAAAAAGCTGTCGACTTTGTGTTAGGAGACAGTTTAATTCTTGGATGGGCTATCTCCTAGCTGTGGGGCTTTTGGCAAAGCCAAAATCTCTCTGGGACTCAGCATCCCATGTGACTACTAAATACAGTGAGGTTTTACTGTGGAAAGTATGGTGAGCAAATGCATTCACGTATGGGAAAATATTAAAAACAAAACCTAATGAAATGCCAGGCAAGTGGCAGTAACAATTCTATGCAAATCTGTGTAAAGGCAGCATGTCTCACTGAGAGCCGTTTCAATTCCAGTTTTAAAAGCAGTTAAGACTAAATGAGTTAGTAGATAGAAGTTAGAAAGTAAGTCAGTATCCAGGCACAGTGGTGCTTGTTTGTAATCCCAGCTACTTGGGAGGATAAGGCAGGAAGACTGCAAGTCGAAGGCCAACTTGAGCATCTTAGTGAGGTCTTGTTTCAAAATCAAGAATAAAAGAGTGGGAATACAGCTAGTGTGATGCCCTGAGTTGGATCCCGAGTACCAAAAAGAGAAAAAAGTTAACTGGTAAGCAAACAAACATGTAGAAGAGCAGAGATTCGGAACAATTCCTGCAAGGGTGTTTCGAGGGTGCACAGGTCCCGGGATGAGGCTGAACTGACCACAGAGCCAGGGCTTGGCCCAAGGACAGTGCGGAAACGTGGAAGTCAGCAGTGTGGGGTCAGGAGCTGGCTCTCTGGCCTGCGATAGTGACTAGGAGTATCAATGGGACTGGGCTGGGACCAGCCTCAAATAGCAGGGGTGCCTGCTGGTGCCTTGCCACTGTCCCTGGGGAGGGGTCCTCAGGGCAGGAGGCTGAGAGACAGTGGGGACTGCTAGATTAACAGTTTCAGTAGAGAGCTGGAGTCAGCACCCAGTGCAGTGAGTAGGGGCAAATTTGTTGATTTAGTCATTGATCATGACAAATAGCATAAGTCTCTGTCTCTGTCTCTCTTGGTCTCACTGTCTGTGTCTGTCTGTCTGTCTCTCTGTCTCTCTTTCTGTCTCTCTCTCTCCTCTCTCTGTCTCTCTGTCCCTGTCTGTCTCTCTCTGAGACAGGGCCCCACAATGTAGTCCAGGCTGGCCTCAAATTTGCAGCAGTCTTCCTGTCTCAGATTAGAGACGTGCACCACCACACCATGGTTGACAAATATTTCTAAGAAGTGGGGTGAAACAGGAAATGAGATGAAATTCTTGCACTGGAGTTTAGGGTCATTTACTAGGGGAGACAGACAAGTGTTGGTTGGTGTGAGCTGTACTCTGGAGACAGAGCAGCCTAAACCAGGAAAGGAGGGGTCTGTCCTTGACTGCTGGCCCTTTGGGGGTCGCTTGGCCTCTTCGTTCCCTCCCCTGTACCAATGGGTGTCCTAACCACCAACTCCAGAGGGTGGCTCGTCTCTAGAAGGTTAGATTTTATATCTAGTGTCCCTCCAAGCCTTGTGTGAGCAAAGGTGGGGCTTCTGAGAGTCCACTGGATTATGGGGCTCCCAGTGCACTAGCGGTAGGAGGTGCAGTTACCTCCTATCTGGTTCTCTGCACTCTTTGTTCTCCCCCGCGTGAGCAGCTTCTCCCCTGCTACGCCCTTTGCCCTACTGCCTCTCCTGGAGCCAGCTGACCACGATCTGCGCAGTGAGCCAAGGTGAACCGCTCCTGCTTTAGGCTGGGGGTGTCGAGAGCAGACTCGGGGCAGAAGAAAGTGCCCAGGACACAGGCTTAGAGAGAGGCTAGTGGGCGCAGAGGGCTCAGGAAGTCACTGGTTGCACAGGAGGAGTCTGCATCTATGCGCATGCGCGCACACACATGGTCAGCAGAGGGAGACCCCGGAGTCTTTGGGCACCCATGGAAGGACTCCACTTGCCCAGCTGGGGGGCAGGGCAGCAGCCCAGCAGGGACTGCTTGGCTGCTCCTTTTGGAAGACTGGGAGACAGATCGGCAATAAAGAGAAGCAGGATGGCTTGGCACCCAGAGGGTGCCATGCGGCAGCCCGCTCCCCGTGGCTGGGCACACGAGAGACTGCGGAGCGGCCGCGGCACCTATGGGAAGGCCTGCTACGAGGGCACGCTCCAGTATTCTGCTTCCTTATTCTGCCCGAGGTCCTTGCGGTGACTTACCGTGGCCATGTCGCCGTAGCACAGGAGGCCGTCCCCTTTGTAGCCGTCCTGGCAGACACAGCGCCACAGGCCGGAGGCTGCAGCTCGGCAGGTTGCCTAATGGGACCAAGACGAAGGGAGCAGTTTGCTTCCTCAACAAGAGTTGCGTTGGTGAGACCCCAGCTCTGTTTGCGTTGAGAACTGCGAGCTAAAGCACTGGGAGAAACCCACAGACCAGGGGTGGCAAACCCGTGGCACAAGTGCCACAGAGGGCTGTTTGTGATCCCTGAAATGTCAAAAGGTTAGCCTCCACCACCACAGGTGCCTGAGGGGTGCAGGAGCAGTGTGTACTGCAGGTCTTACATAGTCGCAGCCCAAATCTTTTCATCCCTGCCAGATGCGATGGCTGGAGAGGGCGAAACACACAGTTAAGTTTGAATTTCAGACAAGTGACAAATAAGCGTTGGTAGAAATTTGTTTCATTCAGGCAATATTTGGGGCATACTTCTGCTGAAAATACATCCTGTCCATGTCTGAAATTCAAATTTCAATGAGTGCCCTGGATTTTAACTGCCAATCCAACACTGGCTCTTTGTGCTTTGGAATGGAGTGAAAATTTCAACAGCCAGCGTTCTGCTCATAGACTCCGCTTGGGGGCAAGAGAGGTTCTGTTCACCATTAGGCTCAGACAAGAAGAGGTCTAACCTTATTCACCTCTTGAGAATTCTTTTGGCGTGCACAGCAACTCACCAGAGGGTGACATTCCCCGGGCTGCTCCAAGCACGACCTGGCAGGCTCGCAGTCCATCCCATTTCCTCGAAATCCTTTCTGACACTTGCATTTGTTCTGTAATTCCAAGAACACAGTCAAAGGGACCAAGGAAAGTGATAGCTGTCCATCCCCACCCTTAGGTGGGGACAATGTCTTTTGTTTGCTCCACCTCAGAACCTAGAACTGTTAGTCTGCTCGGCCTGCATCGCCTCGTCGTCCTATGGGGGAGGGGGTGGGCCTTGGCGCTCTCCTTTTGGATTCTTAGCCCCAGAAGTGCTTGAGAAGAAGGTGCTGGGAAGCACCTGGATCTCACCTCAGGGATCTGGGTCCCCAGGCCTATGAGGGAAGGGCGAGGCCACCTGGGGGTGTCCACTTGGTAGAGATCTGTGCACAAGGCTGTCCATGCAGGAGGCACATTTTACTTACTTTAGAAAAGGCCTCCTCCATCAGGTGAAGGGAGAAGGCCCTACTTCTGCGTGGACAACCCAGGGGCATGTGCTCAGTGGACAGACAGCACTTTTACGCCACTGTAGTGGTTGTTCCTCTGTGAGGGTTTAGTGCCATGCTTTGTGGTGTAGGGCGCCCCAGTTTCAGTTCTTGCAGCCCTCAGGAGGAACCAGAGCCATTGACACCTTGCACTCAGACCTTGGGGCTATGGAACAGTGATATGATTCCGTCATCATCCCATGCCACACAGGTGAGGGCCTTTGGTATGGTGGGCCTAGGAGACATGTGGGAACTACGAGATTATTATTATTATTATTATTATTATTATTATTATTATTATTATTTTAAAGTTTTCTCAAAATCAGTCTAGCAGTTCAAGAGCAGCAAGGATGCATGCAATCATTTACTGAAAGCTGGGCAAGGTGTGAGACTGTGGGGCCGTCTCCCAGGATTGGGGCTCCTGGCTGATGCAGTGAAGCTCCTTGTCCTTGAGCAGGCTGTGCTGGCTGACAGAGATCCCAGGAGTCTAGGGAGGAGAGCAGCCCTGCATTCTGGGGAGCGGCCAGACTACACCCAGGTCACCCCACCGGGCTTCACAGCCTTCATCTCTGTTTTCCGTGTTTGCTGCCTGGCACAAGGCATGGCTTTTGCTCATCAATGGGCTGACAGAGGAGGGGAGGGGGGCACCATGGGCATCTCTTTCACTTTGTCTGTGTAGTGTCTGTCCTGTGTCCTCAAGTCATGAGCCCTTGGCATCAGGGATGCCCTCCCTGCTCCTTTGGTCCACTTCATAAAATCCTATTCTGATCCCTTCAGCTGTGTGGCATGTGGGGTGCTGGCCCAAGCTGGCAGTCATGGCGGGCAAGGGCAGACCACCTCATGCAGTGCTCATTGGGTGGGAACAACATGGCCTTCAGGAGCACAAGAGAAGGTGGGGATTGTAAACAGTTCAGACTCAGAACATGCAAGTGAGGAATTGCATCAAGACCCAAAAGAGAAGTAGGGACTTTCTACCCTGGTGCCTGTCGTCTATGGCTTCTGTCCCCATGGCCTCCTGGAACTCTGCCTACTTCTGGGAGGGGTGGACTGGGAGGATGAGTGATGAGTGGGACCCCATCCACCCCCTTCATTCCGTGGCTATGATCCCAGTGCATTTAGTATCAATTGCCCTTTCTGTCCTAGAAGTCCAACGTGGAGTCCAGGGGATGACTCTTGGGCATCTCTGGGGCCCGGTTCCTGGATGCAAGTCCCACAATTTATTTTCCATGTGATGTAAGCAAATTGCCTAGCCCCTCAGTGCCTCAGTTTCCTCCATGCCTCAGTTTCCTCCTCTATGCAATGGGATGATACTAATACCAATATCATTGGTTTGCTGTGATGATTAATCCATGCCCCCCCACCACAAAGGGTAGAAAAAGCTGCAGCAACTTCCCATCAGTGCAGGTCTGTGGCTGGGGAAGGGAGCCATGGCTTCCTCTTCGCTACCACCCCAACGCAGCCTACCTGGCCTGGGCCCACATACAGACAGGTGGCATTGTTGTGGCATCCGCCCCTGCTGGGCAGCAGGCAGGGGTTGATCTCCACACAGTCCCTGCCGGAGCCTGTCCAGCCAGGCTGGCACATGCAGATGTGTTTCCCTGGGCCTGTTTTGATGCATTCAGCCTGTGGGAGAAGGACAGAAAGAGCCCCAGGCCTCTAGCCTGTAGTCCAGCCACACCATTCTGGGAGTCTGAAGGATCCAGGACTGTGGGTGTGTGCAGAGTGAAGTGGAAAGGATGACCAGACTGATTTGCAGTAATGCGAGTTAAAAATTTAGACTGCGTACAGTGAAGTTGCATGGTGCTGGCTGCCACCACTCTTGTCACTGTGCTGTTGTCCAAGCCAGGGACTGCTTTAATTACTTTGTAGGTTGTTGTCCTTGCCACTTCACAAAGGGGGAATAAGTGGTGCCCCAAGTCACACAGTCACAGAGGTGGGAGCCAGGTCTCTCTATGACCCTGGATTCAAGCTCCTCAGGGCTATCTTCATACCCTGAAGGGCAGGCTGGGAGGAGGAAGAGAATGTGACAAGTCACTGAGGCAGCCCTGACAGGGCGGGCACAGCTGGGCCCTTGTGTACCGTGGCACCCCAGGAACCACGGAGGTGATGGAAGTGCTTCCAGCCAGGGACAGTGGGGAGGGAGCAGATTCATTTCTAGCCATGGGCAGTGGGTGGGCAGGGTACTGTAGGCAGCGCCAAAGGAAGTGGTGAAATGCACTGCTACAGCTGGGTAAGGAGTGCAGGCAACTGGACAGCGAGAGCAGTGTGGCTTCGGGCTGCTCCACCAGGGCCACTCATGCAGCCTCCTGAGCCTCAGTTCCTACTCCCAACTTCAGTGTGCTGGTGGGATGAGGTACACCCCTGGAAGTGTTAAAGCCTGAACCAAGAGTTATCAGCCTGGAGCTCAGGATCAGATTCTCAGGCTGTGCTTTCTGAAGAGCCCAGAGCCCTTAGTGTCCTCCTGGAATTCTGGGGTGGGGGTGCACGGTAGTCGTCTTTAACATTAGAGGTGCAAACACACAGGCTTCCCAGCTGTGTAGAGCGACCATACACTGGGCTTTGGGATCTCTTCCCTCAGGATTTCTAGCAAGTCCCTGGCAGCTTGGAGGTAAAGACTGACACTCACATTGTGGCTGCAGCCTCCCCGGGTTGAGTCGGCACAGGGGTCCTTCTCTGAACACTCGAAGCCGTTACCTTCATAGCCATCCTTACAGACGCAGCTGCGGAGGAGAAGGGTGCATGGCTCAGCCCTGAGCTGAAGCTCAAAGCGCAGGAGGGGCAGCTGGGAGCGGAGCCCTGCTCAGCGGGAGGAGGTCGGCGCGCATGGAGGTCAGGGCCCGGCTGTGCTCTGAGCCAGACAGGCGCCCCTCCTCTTGGCAGGTGTGGGGACCCATGTGTGTCCTCAGCCATGGGGAGCCTACTCTCCTCATCTGGGGAAGACGTGGGTCTGAGCCTCCTGCCTGAGGCTCTGCATGAAATGAGCGAATGCTCCAGGGCTGTGTAGCAGAGGCCAGAGTGACCACCCAAGGCTCAACCGGCAGCTCCTCTGCCCCTTCCGGACCAGAACTTGCTCTGCATACCTCTCCCTGCTCAGGGCTAGCTATGACCTCTGGGCCAGCAGAGGATACCTCTGTTTAGGTGACAGTTCTTTCTCTTCTTTTAAATTTTTTTTTTCCAACAATTTTGCATGCTTATCCCTGGTAATCAGAACAACTAAGGTGAAGACAACCACACTACTATGAGGACAACAATATGCATTGTATCAGTTATTGGGAATGTACTACTAATGTGTTTTGAAACTGTCACATTGTTATTTCTTATTCAAAGTAATAAAAAAATATGCAATATAATGACCATTGTTGAATTCCTGTCCTCTTGTGTAATGAAATTCTGTGTTGTTTCTAATTTTCTTTCTTACTATATTTTGCTCTCTTTATAGAAAGACTACTAAAATAACATTCTGGTAGCTGTGCACAACATTTCAGTAAGCCATGGTATTTCTAAACTTAACTCTATCAATTTGGGTAGGTACTTTTAGTTCTCCAGATTACACTTCTCCTAATCAATACAGAATAATCAAAACTCCAAAATATATTCAGAGAACACCATGGGGCCCGAGTTCTTCTTCCCCTGGGTGGGGCCCTCAGCTCTCTGTGGCTGTTTCAGGGCTGCCCCAGGCCCCCTGGAAAGGCTGAGACCCCTTTGCTGGTCCCTCAGGTATTTTGTCCTCCGGTGCCCCGTTCTGGAGGTGACCCAGGCTCTGACACAGCAGTGTCCCCAGCGCGCCTCTCAAGGTGCCCTAGAATGGTGCTTTTGTGATGAAATGCGGGCCTGTCATTCCTCCAGCAGTATCTACCTCGTGCTCAGGGATGGATACTGGGGACACAGTGTGGCTCCATAGTACCCTTTTGTTTTGCTGAATTCAACCACATAAGCTTTCTCCTATTTTTTTTTCAATTCTCTTATTGTTTAAATTTAACAATGGTTATATTACATATTTTCATCATCGGATCAGTTTAGATTAATACATATAGGTATATAAGATTGATCAAACAACTAAACATTAACCTTTCTAAATTCACATTACTTTTTTTTTTCTTTTCCCCCTTTTATTCTTTGAAAGTTGACATATTGTATATTGTCCTCACAATCATTCTATAGAGTGCAGTGTGTGGGCATGACCCACCTCCCTATTAATGTTGCATAGAAAAAAGAAAGA
>PVJA010036679.1:0-20904 GCA_004027025.1 Myocastor coypus
AGCTCATCTCACCAATCTAGCTCTGCGTTTCATGCATTGTAATGAAGCATTTTTTTTTTCTAAGCAACATCAATAAGGTGGTGGGTCATGCCCACACACTGTACTCTGTAGAACGATTGTGAGGACAGTATGCAATATGTCAACTTTCAAAAAAGAAGAAAGGGGAAAAGAAAAAGAAAAAAAAAGTAATGTTGATTTAAAAGGGTTAATGTTTAATTGTTTGATCAATCTTATATACCTATATGTATTAATCTAAACTTATCTGATGATGAAACTATATAATATAACCATTGTTAAATTTAAACAATAAAAATATTAAATTTTTAAAAAAATCAAAGTGAGGGTGAAGATCCCTTATAGCCTGGAAAATAAAGACAGTCGAAACGCTACTCAAAACAGCTAAGCAGATTTAGGCCTTCTGTAGATTCTCGTGGAACACCTTCGGATGGGCCATGCCAGTTATTCTTGCACCGCTGGAAACACTGTACATTTATTTCCCTTTTGGATGGAATGGGTTCACATGAACAATTTAAGCATGCAGCAGTACTTGTAGATGCAAATAAAATAAATTTTAAACAAGACTTAAATTTGTAAATTTCTGTCTAGCAAGTTCTTTCTTATAAAATGCTGCCCTGAGCTAGTACTGTAAGTAGTAGAAGGGGCTTGTGAGTTTGATCTGAACCAGGAACAGCTGTGATTCTATACAGCCTGGAAAGCCAGGAGTTTGTGTGGTCACAGAGCTCGGGGGAAGGTGGGAGGAGGACAGTAAATAAGGAGTAAGAAATTGTGGTACAGAAAGCAGAATAAAACGGTTCAATATTAAAAGGTGAGTCATGAGAATTTATGAAGAGAAGCTTTATGTGTTAAGTATTAGAAGTTCCGGACAGGAGTGGAGCAGCAGACATCCTGACAACTGCAGCCATTGTTTTTTCAATAAAGATGCAGTCGTTCCTTTCTCTGCTACTGAACTGAGTTAAATCCTACGATTTGTCGTCACATGGATCCGGGAACATGCTAAAAACAACTTTGCTGCACACAGCTGTGCCTACTGCACAAGGTACCCTTTGTACCGTCACCTTCAACTAAGGCTTGTCTCATTCCTGTAACTTCCCTTTGCCACCTTAAAGCTCACTGTAATCACCTCCTCCAACTTTGCAGATCGCTCCTCCCAGGTCTGCTAGGGTTAATAAAATTTTCTTCTAAGCTCCTGGCTACTCTTTTTTTTTTGTTTGTTTTTTCAGAACTAGGGCTTGAACTCATGCCCTTGCGCTTGTCAGGCAAGAACTTATTCTACAGAGCTATCTCCCCAGCCTTTGATCCTGGCTACTGTTGAATCAGTTTTTCTTGGAACATAAGGCCAATCAGATTCATAATTTAGTAATTTGAGCTTTTTTTTAGGGAAAGCAGACTTCTCTACTTGCTAGGTAAATCTTGCCAAGAGTTAATTCTTATTCCTTAGATTCATTCTTACATTTGTGACAAAATATTGTGTGGCCAGGCCCTTGTTGGGAATTAGAACAATTCATCATTGTTTTTTTGTTGTTGTTGTTTGTTTTTCTGTCTTTTTGAGACAGGGTCTCGCTATGCAGTTGAGGCTGGTCCTGAGCTCAATTTTGTAGCCCATGCTGGTCTCGAACTCACCAATCCTCCTGCCTCAGCCTCCCGAGTTCTGGGAAGAACAATTCATATCAAATTGTTTTTTTTTGTTGTTGTTGTTGTTTTTTTTTGTTTTTGAGAGATGGTAGTAGAAAAGGGCAAACTAAGTCACAAGAAGTTTTGTTTTTCATGATGAGACAGCTACTACTTGGCTTGAATGTCTAGTGTTAGTCTCCCTGGAGCCAGGCACTGCAGAGGCTGGGATTCCTGCTAGAGGTGCTTGAGTTAAGAGCTGCAGCCAAAGGGCAATCCCTTGAGGCTTCCCTGTGTAAGTGTTTGTTTAGGCTGCTGTAGGCAAAGTATCGTAGACTGGATGGCTTAAACAGTTTTTCCCTCCTAGTTTGGGAGATTGAGAAGCCCAAGATGAAGGCACCAGCTAACCTACTGTCTGCTGAGGTTCCTTTCAGGCTTGTAGAAGATTCTTGCTCACTATGTCCTCACAGGGCCAAGAGACATCGTCTTGTATCTCCTACAAGAACACCAGCCCCATTCAGGAGGGCTCCAGGGTTATGACCTAATTACTGTGCCAAAGCCCCATTTCCCAATACTGTCGTGCTGGGGGTTGCATTTAAACGTGAATGTAAGGAGACACCAGCATTCAGTTCATAGCAGTGTATTGTAAACCTTGGTTCCATAACCAAAGGGAATTTTATTAGTGAAGATGCTGCTAGTAATAGAACAAAAATATCACCTGACATAACAAGCAGAAGGTCCAAGAATGTCAACCTCATTTCATCTTTCCAATCCTGCCTTTTTAAACATTTTTTTTTTTTTTCCTTTGAGCTGACAATACTTTGGATTTTTTTTTTTTTTTTTCCAGTACCAGGGATTGAACTCAGATCATTGCATTTGCCAGGCAAGCACTTATTCTATTCTACTGCCTCCCCAGCCCATTACTTGAGATCTTTGATGTCTATCACCACCATTCAGAGGGCTTTGCCTAGACCAATGTCCACTGAAAGAAAGTAACCTTTCATTCCTCATTTGACTTTTGTAAGCACAAAAGCTTTTTCCAAAGCTCCTCAGAATTCTCATCATGTCTCCTTAAGCTCTGCTCAATTGTGAATTTTGCAGACTTGTTTTAAATGACTTCAGCCATGTTAGGGAGTCCTCCTGTAGGTAGACACCTTAAAGAATATTCTCAGTACAGGTTTTCTGACATGATGAAACTGAAGTTTCCAGATTTTAAGAGAAAGGCCTCAGGGAAAAAGCCCTTATCAAACATCAAGGGTATCGATCCATCACTAGTCATGTTAACTATGACTCACTTTTTAAAAAAGAATACAAAATAATAATAAAAAATTAGGGGCTGGGGAGATAGCTCCGAGGCACAAGTGCCTGCTGGGCAAGTGCAAGGTCGTGAGTTCGAACCCTGGTCCCACAAAAAAAAAAAAAAATTAGAAATGATATAGAATGAATTTGACAATATGTGTTGTACTGCACAGTGCTGTCTTCAACTTAAGTTTCCATTGTTGGCTAACATAGCAATGCTATTTTCCTACAGCATTACAGCTAGATTTAAGTGGGGAAACTGAACATGGATCGTTTTGTAAACTGGCTAGAATGTAAGAGATTCTCCCAATATTATGTTCTGAAAACCAGCCTTTTCTTGTTGTACAATTTTCCTACTTTGGTACTGTCACCTAGTATCATGGCTTGTCGTATCATTTCTTGGATTAAATAAAGTACTTAAAAAGATTAAAGTTGGGCTGGCCAGATAGCTCAGTGGACTAAAGCACCTATTTAGGCAGAGTGCAGCAGCCGGGGTTCAATACCTGGCTTGCCGTGCTGGCCCCATCCCCGGGACACACTGAGATGGTGATTGAGACTGGGTGTGGTGACCAGTGCCTGTAATCCCAGTGCTCGGGAGGCAGAAAACAGGAGAATCACTACAAGCTGTACAAGCTGGATCTATGTAGTGAGACCCTATAGACCCTGTACTTGGGGGACAACAAATCCTCCAAGTTTAAAAAGAAAAGTTTAAAGCTGTAATAGCAAAAACAAATATAATTAATGTATACTTGTATTTGGCCTCCATGTCATCCTTCCTAGACTTTGGGAAGAGAAGCGATTGCTTATTTTCTCACTTGGAAAGCTTTTTACCTTACGCTATTTATGTCTTTCTGGTCTCTTGCCTTTTCTCTGTCTTGTGATCAGGGTATTTGTTTTTCTATACCCTTTGTGTTTCACACACTCTATGATTGACTACTTCATTTCCATTTCTACCCTAAAGCAGGGGTTTTTAGAACTTAGCATATCAGAGGCCACAGAGAGGCCACAGAGGGAAATATGCTGCCTAGTACAAGAGGCCAGGCAGAAAAGACCTCATATTCTATTCCTCTGCTTTATCTAGATGAGGAAATCTGCAGAGATGGAAAGCAGTTTAGATGTTGCCTAGGGCTGGGGTGATGTGAGGAATGAGTGACTGACAATGGTGAAATTATTTAAAGTTAGATGTTTGCACAACCCTATAGACGCAGTAAAAACCACTGAACAAGTGACTTATATGCCAGTAAAGCTTTCACTTAAACACACACACACACACACACACGCATGCATGCATGCACGCACGCACACACACACAGAGGCTTATCCCTGAGTTTTTCATTCGGTAGGTTTCTTGCTTCTGAGTGAAGCTGCCCCTGCTGGTCCAGGGCTACACCACAGTAGCGTGGCATCATCCGCTATCAACACCTGTCACGTATCATTCATCATTTTTCTAGGAGCCATGTTTTAACACAATATATCCAAAATATTTTATTTATGTATTTTTAATTGATGTATTTGGTACAGGGTCTTACTATGCAGCTGATCCTCTTGTTTTCAGACACCCCAGCACTGCACCACCATACTTGGTCTGGTGTCAGAGATCGGACCTTGGTCTCTCTGCTTGCCTAACTTAGCAGGTGCTTAGTCTGCTGAGCTGTCTTGTTGGCCCTTCAAAATACAGGTAATTAGTATAGAACACTTAGGAGATATGTTTTGTGTTCTTTTACTCATAGGAAGCCCTCCTAATCTGGTGTGCACACTGTTGCCTTTACACCACTTCTCAAGTGTGCAGTGGTCACAAGTACTACTGTGATGGACAGCACAGTCCAGGAGAACTGTTTTGCCTTTCTTGAAATAGGCTGGAGTTAAACTTATATAATGAAGACAGTAACATCTCATGGGATTGCTGAGGACATGCAAGGAGGAATTATTATTAATTCTCTAATAATAGTTATCAAATAAAATTATATCTGACTTAGTAAATTCTGGACAAAATTGAAAAGCTATCAAAATACTGTTTCAAGTGCTAACAAATAACTGAAATAAAATAAGATTTTAACCTAATGGAATGCTTCTGGCTGGAAGCCAAGAAAATTAAAGGTTCACATAACTGAGGAGCAGAGAAAAGGTACAGTTCAGTTTCAGTGAATATAATTTTTTTTTTTTTTTTTTTTTCTCATTTCAGAGCCTCTGTTTATTCACTTATTTTCTTGGCTGGCTCAGCCCGCCCTGAGGGCGGGGCTGGCACAGCATGTGGTGCCGGGGATCGAACCGTGGTCCCTGAAGCCGCCCAAGCTTTCCAAAGCAGGTGCTTTAGACCACTGAGCCATCCCGCCAGGCCCCAGTTAATATAATTCAACTAACACTGCCATCAAAGGGGCTCCGGTTCTTTCTGCCTCTTCACTGTGAATACCAGTATTAGTTTCATCCTACAGCTGGTGTCTCTTTTCATTTTACAATGTGTAATAGTAAAAATTAGTGGAAATTTTGATTTGCATCTGGCAGGGGACAGACTTTCCCAGCTACCAGTCACTAAATAGTCTTTCCCTTTAGTGTGTGTGTGTGGTGTGCTGGTGATACTGTTTGTTGACCTGATTTGCTTTGTGGGAATCCAAAATGTTGTACAGTGATTATCTGTGCACTTTATACACATTGGACTCTAAAAACAAAAGGGTTTTAAACTAGAAGATAAGGTTAAGTAGATGGAAAATCCAAGGAAAACATTTTGAGGCCAAGATACATTCTCTTAGCAGTAAATAGTATTATTTTGCTTTAAAAAATTAAACTTGCATAATAGGTATCACACACAGCTTTCTCTTCTTTTTCTTTAGCAGAGCCTGAACCCAGAGCCTCATGCATGCTCGGCACATGTACTACAACTGAACTACATCCCGAGCTCTTGCCATCTTTTAAAACATTAATTCTAGTTTTATGGCATTGTAAGTAGAAATCATAAACTTAAAATATTTTGTGGGCAAGCATATGACTAATTTTTATAAATAATTCCTTGGATAAGAATGATACATGTTTTCTGTGTAGATTCAAGGAATTTGGAGTCAGAATTAAAATAGAATTGTTTAAATTCTATTTAAAACTATTGAGTCAAATTTCTTTAGGGCTTAACTAAAGTCCATCACAGTTTTATTAGTTTATTTGGTACATCAAAACCTAAGAAGCCGGGCGTGGTGGCTCACGCCTGTAATCCCAGCACTGGGAGGCTGAGGCAGGAGGATCGGTGTGAGTTCTAGACCAGCCTGCAAAAGTGAGCTCAAGGCCAGCCTGAACTGCATAGCGAGACCCTGTCTCAAAAAGACAAAAAAAAAAAAAAAAAAAAAAAAAACCTAAGAAACAAGAGTCCCCTAATATAATTATACTTCCATTTGTTTTTGTTTTACCTTTTAACCACAAGAGGTGGATCCACAATGGGTGGTCAATTGTAACATCCATTTGAACTGAACCAGTGTGGTGCTGGGTGTGGGAGGCCCTGAGGATTGTTGCTGGCAGCCTAAGAGGCAGAACTGGAGAAGAGAAGCTATTGGAAGCTGTCGGGAAGCTGTAGGGAGGTGCAGAGGGGCTGTTGGGAGCTGCTAGTCTCCTTGATAAACCTTGTCATACTGGCTTTCCTGATGAACTAGCTGTTCTCATGGTTGAAGGAACTTGGGACCTTGCTGACACTTGGAATGGCTATTGTTCACTTTGGGGGAACTCTGGTCCTCATCTTGAGCATGGTGCACTCCTTGATCACCTGGAGAAGCTTACTGTCTTGGCTTCCTGATGGGCACTTGGCTGTCCTCCCTGTGGGATGAGCTCAGGACCTCACTGTTGTTAAGGGTGGCTGATACTTTTCAGGGAGCTCTGGCTCTGACCTTGATCATCACTTCCTGACTCCCTCAGCCTTCTGGCACAGATCCTTCACCCAGCCGGTACCACACTTTCTAGCATCCACCACTGACCTTGGGGCCTTCCCAGCACAGATCCATGAAACAGGCCTGCAGGAGATGCCATCCTGGCCTCTAGGCCTCCAGCTGGACTTGTGGGGGGCATTGTTATGGGCTTTAGGGCTTCTGCCGACTGGCGTCTTTGGTCTTTAGTGTGTGGATAGATTTCCTGCACTCTTTGTGTATGGTTCTTTGGGTTATTTTAATCTTATAATTAAATGTTCTATATTGTTCCCTTGCAAAACCCTAGAACTACAACACCATGGAAGGTACTTTTATTGGTAATTTCCCCACCCCCCAAGTATATATGTGTGTAGAGGAGCAAGATCTAGTCATTTATACCTTATGTTTTAAGAAATGTGTCTACTATGAACTACAAATAAATTAGTTTGAGTCTTTTTTTTTTTTTTTTTTTTGAATTGGTAATTGAACTGAGGACCTCTTGCTAACCAGGCAGGTGCTGTGCCACTGAGCTAAATCCCCAGCTTTCATTTTAAGTAATTTTACTCTGTTCATTTTTTAAAAAATATGTTTTTACAGCTTACTGTTGACAGAGTTAATTCAACTATAAATTTTCCAGTCACTATTTAAATAATTTCCCATGTGTATAAAATTGACCACTAGGAATATGAAGTTCAGCCCAGGAAACCTGCCCTGTGGAATCAGATCACCTGGGTCCACCTTTAAGCCAGGTCCCTGTTGGTGTACAGCTTGAGCAAGTTCTCCAGGGTCACTTGACGTACTGGTACAAGAAGAAACTGGACGCTGGCAAATCTCTGCAGCAGTTCGGCTGGCAGTGTCCCTGCTTTCACAGGCAAAAGGCCAGTAGGACTCTGATAGCCAGAGGTGAACCCAGTCGCTATCAAGTGCTCTTTAATAGCCAGGTGTTTACAACCAAGTCAAATATGGCTTCCTGCACAGGTTCATAGGCTGCAGGGACACCATCCAGGTAAACTGTGCTTGAGCAGGGGTCCCCTGGGCTCTGGTTTGCAGCTGATGGGTTGACTGCGCCCTTGACAGACTTCAAAAAAGCAGACTCCATCGGAAGAGCAGGTTCCAATAACCTGCATGTTGACTTCTTAGCTACATAGCAAATAATGCTATCTTTTATTCTTTCAGAACTTTGGATTTCTGTTCTTTAGAGCTGCAGGAGTATAAATGTATACTGCTTTAAGTGATGAAGTAAGTGAATCTTACAGCAGTCATAGGAAACTACACTTTAAAAAAATTTTTTTTACAGACATGACATCAGATTCTATATTTTGCTTTGCACCTAGTTTTTTTTTTTTTTCTCTGATATATCAATTATGTCTTTTTCTTTTTTTCTGTCAGTTAAGTCCATATTGGGGATAATATTCCTGTGTCCTGTATGAACTCACAACCCTTTAGACATAATCATAATTGGGCAATTCTAGATTGACAACAGTTGAAAACTCATTCTATATAGTAGCTCAGAGTGTAAGGACTTAGTAGATTTAAGGCCCAAACAAGACTTCACTATATTTCTGGGGAATAGTAAAGCCCAAGAGAACCCAAGAGATGGTCGTCAACCTTGAAGGAATGACATCCCCTATAGATACCAAAGGATGATCTTGATTTCTGCTTAGCAGCCTTGTGTGACCACCACTGTGGAACCTTTAAGAACAAAAGTATGGGCCAGGCATATCTCTCAGCCTTCCTAGCAAGTGCGAGGTCTGGAGTTTAATTCCCTGAACCAAAAACCCCAAAAGTGAGATACTGTTACACCAGGAGACCATCCAAGACACTCATGAGTCAGCTGTAGATGTACAGTCAGTCTTTTGACCGAATGGACTGACATCAAGTCCCAAGATTTCCAACAGTTTGCCCTTGGCCCCTTTCTCTGCAGCTGTCTCTGTCTTTCTGCTTCTGGTCATCAGGGGGTAACCAGCTTTGTTCCACCGGGATGTTTGGCCTCTGTAACTAAATATTTTGTAGATTTGATATTTCATAATACATTTATTAATACTATTGGTGGACATTCACTGTTCCCAATTTTCTACTGCAAATAGCACTGCAATAACACAGCTGTATATGTGTTTTACATGTTGCCATTTTTGAGGGGAAAGAGAGTCTTAGGAAGATCTATGAGTAAGTACATCTTTAATATTAGTAGATGGCAACAGATTACTTTCTAAGAAAGCCATAAAAATTCACACTCTCATCTTATTTAAATTCCCCTCAGGACAAGTGAAGTTGAGCACTGTTTAAAATATTTATTTGGCAATTTGCATTTTCTAGTTGATACAATGTGCCTTTAGTTCCTTTGCATATTTTTTCTTTCAGATTACTTGCCTCGAGGCTTTTTTTTTCCCGTCATAGATTTTAGAAATATCGCTGTAGCTTTTCAGTTATGTCTTTGACTTTACTCTCCTTCCACCAAACCAGGACACGATTTCCCCTTTGCACTCACCTCTAAACAAACTGTGAACCTAACATGGCTTTCCTTTTATCCCACACTGATTTTTCTTGGTGAAATCCACATCCTTTCTGTGTCGGGACTTCCAGTGTTGTTACTTACTAACGACACTATGGCTATGCCTTAAACGAGCATCTCTGGCAGAAGTCACCTGGATGCCTCCCTTCCCTGAGTTAGACTTCCTATTGATTTTTTTAGCCTAAAATTACTTTGCCTGATGTGTCTGATCCTCCCCTGACTTCTGTAGCAGCAATAGCAACAGAAAGTGCTGCAGTGACAGAAACACTACGCACACCTTGTCCAACGCAACAGCTACGGTGGCTGCTGAGTTCTGGACATGTGGCTAGTGAGTCTGAGAGACTGGCCCCTCTCCCCAAAGTAGTGGGGATTGAACCTAGAGCATTTACACCGAGCTCCTAGTCCCGTTTTTGTCGTTCTGTCTGTGTCTATCATCTATCTTTAATATATTTAGTACAGGATGTACAGAGTGTCACTACATAGATCGGACTCATAGTGGTTCTCCTGTTTTCAGCCTCCCAAGTGCTGGTATTACACGCCTGGGCCGCCAAGCCCAGTCTCAATTGCTCAGTGTGCCGTGGGGCCAGGGCCAGCACTGCAGGCCGGGAGCGAACTTGGCTGCTGCAGCTGCCTAAGCAGGTGCTTTAGTTTGCTTAGCTATTGAACTGGCCCAGTAGTCCCATATTTAGACATTTTGAGACAGGGTCTCATGAAGTTGCCCAGGTTGGGCTAGAAGTCAGAATCCCACAGTGAAGGGATAACAGCCATGCTCCACTACCCCTGGCTAGGAATTGAATTTTTAATTTTTAAAATCCGTTAGTGGCTAAAGGCTACTATATTGAATAATGTAGTTCTAGATAGTTTCTTAAGAGTAAAACTGTATCTTCAATGTCTGCACCACCCCCTGAACCCAGGCAATGCACACTGAAATAGGAAACCAAGGTCTTTCCACGTTTTAGGTTCCTGGGATAGTAAAAAAGTGGAGAAAGGCCAAAATAGCAAAAATTATGTGATAGTGCACTGTTTCTCTTACATGTATGAAGTAGCTTTACTGTTCTCAAGATAATTACAGGATTAATATATTAAATCAGAGATGTACTGGTGTGTGATAGCAATGTCTAAGAATACCTCACACTCAACTAACTATGCTATCTGCTTAGCAGATATAAAAGATACATTAAGACACCAAGGGCTCCTGTTTTTAGATCTTCCACATACCTCTGTTAAAAGTGTATGTATGGTAACACATGCACTAGCAAATACAATCAGCTCATTTAACGAACATGACTTCATATGCAGAGAGCTACTTTTTCCAATTCAGGCTTACTGGAAGAGAATATTAAAAGATGGGAAGAAATTGTTCATTGGAAAACTTCAGACAGCATTTTTCATTTATGCTTGTCAACTATTATTTCACATATCCATTTTCCTCAGAGAAAAAAATCAAAGTTAATGACATTCTGGGAGTTATAATAGCATTAAAATTTTCTGAAGATAATTCATTGTTCTTGCTCTTATTTATCTTTTATAAAGCTCTGGACAACTTTAAATCACATTGTTATCAATAGGGAAGAATATGTAGGCTTTAACTCTTGCTTAAAATGAGGGAAAGGGCCAAGGGCTAAGATAGTCATCATAAGCATATTTACTCTTCATTTTCTCAACTGTTTCCACAAACACCTTGAGGTGGCTTGTGTCATCACACACAGAACGTAAGAGATGAATCAAAGTGAGAGAAACCCCAAATTTAAACAAAGTTCTGACTGGGGAGCAGAGTAGAACGTAGATATGCAGCCCACAGGTACATGACTTTCACTCAGAACTCTGCTGCAGCTACAGTGAAAGAGGAAACACATTCGATTACACAATTTACTTGTCTGCAAGGAAGGAACATCCATTACTGAAGGGAAGCCACACATTTCATGGTATAGCACTTGGCTCTGTTAAAGCAAAAATATCCCTAGAAAGAACATAAAGTGATGAAATGTACAATAACAGCTTTATAGTAAAGGAAGGGTGTGTTCTGTGGAGCTGTCCCTTCTCCAAAAAGTCAAGAACCACTCGAAGTAGGACTGGGAAAGTCTCTGTGGATGAGCTCAGGACAAAATGGCCAGGTATGCACTTTCTGGGTGGACTGGCTAGCTAGCGGCTCTCTTCAGGCAGATGCATAATGTTCACAAAATAAGACTGACAGGTGGTAGGAGGAGGCAGGCTTTTATAAAGAATGAGTCACTCATTAAAATTGTCACCTTAGTAGGAACATTCCTCCATCTGTGACAGTAGGTAAAGGAAACTCATACAATCTAGGAGGTAATGTTCAAGACCATGAAGTTCTGTCATAAAGGGACTGAAAACTTTCTCAAGTCTTTTTTTTTTTTTTTTTTAATTTTACATGTGCTACCAATATTTAGAGATCAAAAGATTTCAAATCTGGCAACCCTGGAGGCTTTTACACCACGCCACACAGACAATCTGCTCAGCTGAATACACAGCACTTACTTATCTGCTCAGGCTGTTTGCAGTGGAATGCCCTGTTAGGAGGATGAAGAAGTCAAAGAAACCATTATTTCACTCTGACAATAGGAAAAAATATAAATAATGCTTTATGAAATGTCTGTCTTTTAGCAAAGTGACTAGTCAATAAATCTACCTGGAAGATTTTCTTGTAAAACAAATCTGGGTATACTGGCTCTAGGCCAATGAAGTTGGAGGCTGTGTACTGAGATAATTATTTTAGCTTTGAAACAGGTGATCTGATGTGTTTGGCTATTAATCTAGTCTTTCAAAGTCACATGGTGGTTCTGGTTTTATTAGAACTAGGATTTTATATTTCATTCAGACAATTTAACCTGAAGCCAATTCTTAGGCAGAATCAAAAAATGAGAAATCACTGAAGCCTGCAAACATCCTTTTAAAAGCAAGGTTTATTTTTTCTAATTTTACAAATGTATATTATAAGCAATTCAGAAAGTAAGAAAAATTTAATGACATTTTCTCCAATTATTTATTTTGAAAAATTTCAAATCAGCTGCTGTTGTTTATATCTTAAAAGACTCCAAAGAACTGTGTCCTATGGCTTTGTTCCCAGGGTGGTAATATTGGAAAGTGGAACCTTCAATAGGCACAGATGTCTTTAGGTCATTGAGGGTGTGTCCTTGAAGGGTACTGTGGGATACTGGTTCCTTCCTTGTTCCTTTGTTTGCTGGCCATAAACTGAGTGGTTTTTCCTTTGTAACACAGTGATATCATAATGTACTGCCTTGCCACAGGCCTAACACAAGTCTAACTGATTGTGGACTGAAACCTCCAAAACTATAGGCCAATATAAATTTACTTTTTCACTTCATAAGGTGGTAATCTAAGTATTTTGTTATAGTAATGGAAAACTGAGTAACACACCAACAAATACAGATATGCAGGCCAAACCACTCAGTTGCAAATGTTAAGTCAACAGATTTACTCAGAGCTTCTTGGCAGACAATGTGAAAAGGAACAGTCAGCCAGTTATGCAATTTACACTGCCTGTAAAGAGAAATACATCTGCTGCTTAAGAGTAGCCACATCTGTTTATGAATTTCCAACTCACTGAGAAAACCTGTGTTCATAGAAGGAGCACAGAGCAGTATCACATACAACAACCCTATAATAAATGTGCTGTTAAATTCTGTAAGGTATGTTTCCAGACTCCCTCAACATAGGAAATGGGCACATGGACCATTCTGGAGGTTTAGAGCATAGACTCAGCTGCACAGATTCAGTCCTGATAATAACTTTTGTGGTGGTTGATGCATTGTGTCAACTTGGGAAATTGGAAGCTTGGCTGAATGGGCTCAGCCAGGTAGAAGGCCTGCCCGACAGTGACTCAGCATGAAAAGGATATAAAAGAGAGTTGAGGAAGGAAAATCTTCACAGCTGTGCCACTTCCTCTGACGAGCTCTAGTTTGCATCGTGGAAGGAAGGGCGCTACTTCCTCTGCAGGCAGAGTAGAAGGAAGAGAAGGTTGCTATACGCTACAGCTGCTGTGTCTCCCTTTATTCTTTGTTGTTTTACTGAACTGTTGCCCTCTGCCTTTGAGCCAGCGGAGTATGGACTTAAACCTCCACCAACTGAGCTAAATAAACTTTTCCTTTCTTATTTTTGGTTGTCAAGTATTTTGTGCCAGCAACAAGTGAAAAGTAACTGAGACAACCTTCCTGTGTGACTCAGCTTCCTGATTTATAAACATTCATTAATACTATTATTTGCCCTTTGTTATAAGGCTTGAGCTAGTACCCATAACATGCTTAAAGACAGATGACAGGTAAGGCATGTAGTGAGCATCATTATTACTACAAATGCCACAGTATAGGTATATTATGTTACAGTATATAACAAAGGCATTAAATCAACTAAGGACCCAAGGAGTGTGTTCTGGAGAGAGGACAACTGTGCTAGATCTAATTCTCAGTTCACACCTTCACTGCATTCAAGTTGGGACAATTATCTAAAATCTCCATGTCATCTACTAAAACTAAGATGGTAGTAGTCAGTACAAAAAGGTAATAGCCATGAAATTAAGTGAGATAACACATGAGGATTAAATAAGATACCAAAGTACAGCATTTATAACAGTGAATGTATTTCCTCTTGGATATGTTAGAAAAATGAATTACTCCTGCAGCCAAAGTTTATTTAGTGTTCATTCTGTCCAGTTAAATGACTTTATTTATTTATTTATTGTCTTTTTTTGAGACAGGGTCTCGCTATGCAGTTCAGGCTGGCCTTGAGCTCACTTTTGTAGCTTAGGTTGGTCTCGAACTCGCACCAATCCTCCTGCCTCAGCCTCCCGAGTGCTGGGATTACAAGCGTGCGCCACCACACCCGGCCAGTTAAATGACTTTAGAAACAGCTGTGTATCAACATTTCTACCTGGAAGAACGGTTAAGTGGCTTAACATCAACTTTTAATGTTTTTTTAAACCCCATGGAAATGGCCTGGCATATTTGTGCATGTGTTTGTGGGGTCCTCTGCCTCCTTGACAGTGAAGCAAAGGACAACACTGTGACTTCATTAAGCAGAATTGACTGCTCCCTCATCTGCATCCATATGCAACCCTCATGTCCCTTTTACAGATTCTATTATAGCATACAATAACTGTATTATAGCTACAGTACATTTATACCTTGCTTTAAACAAATCTATGGCAACTAGTTATATATATTTTTCTCTCTCTAAACTGGTTTCTTGAATGTTATGTCACAGATGTGGGATTTGGATGCACCATACACTGGCCCTAAGCATTTCAGGTAATGATGAGTATGATTTTAAGTGTGCTGTTGTTACCAGTAAATGAATCTAATATAAAATTGAGGAGATTGTATTTTCTCCCTGATTGATTTCATCTATGCCTAGGGCTTAAGAACAATGGTAGTTGATGGCCTTCAAATCTATTTCATTTTCAACTCAACCTCATTCCTCATTCACTGACCTGCATAATGGATGGTTTACCGGACAGTTTCTTCCAAATGTGTAGGTCGTCTCCATCAGGACACACCTATACCACTATCCTCAAGAGGAAGCCTAATAAATCATATCCTTTTCTAGTTATCTAGAGAAAGCAATACGAAACCAACTATCACCTTTATTATTATTAGTTTCTTCTTGTAACAAATTACTAGAACCTTTGTGATTTAAAACAATACAGATTTGTTATCTTAGGGTTGTAAGGAGCAGAAGTCCTAAGAAATTTCCAGGCCTTCCCCAGCTTCTAAATGGGTTCATTTGAAGTGTAGTGTAGCATCTTCAAATCTTTCTGATGTCTGCTTCCACCACCCCATGTCCTCCTCTGACCCTGACCTTCCTGCTGCCAGTCCAGCCAGTAATCCAAGATAATCTCCTCAGATCATTAATCATATCTGCAAGCTCTCTTTTGCCATCCAGTGCAACAAGCCTAGAGATCAGGATGTGGTCATTCTGTGCACCATTATTCCATACAACACACCTGAAAAAGTTGGTATTGGACATAACCTGTGGATAGAGTTTGCAAATCATAAATAATATAATTTAACTGGCTTATTTGCTTTTTAGCCCTGAATAAGTACCCTGTTGCTACACGCTGCACCTGGAGTAGTGGAGAACACCAAGACAGTTCCTCAAAGACAGGACATTTTCTGCTTTTAAATTCACCAATCCAGGAACTACACTTGCAGGGAGAGAGTTGGGTACAGGTGTAGCAAGAAGCCAGGAGTTGAAGAGTTATTGAGAGGAGCCTAAGTGTTTCCTTAGAAACATGCACATTTGAATTCGTCATTCCCCACATATTTAGCCATCTCCTAAGGAATGTCCTTAGGTAACCATGTGTTGTCATCTAGTGACTCAGGTACTTATGGAAAACCCAGACTTATCTTTCTTTCCATCGTGATAAATGTTATCGGTAACACTGTGTTGAGGATTGAGCCCCAGGCCCTCACACTGACTTAAAGCCTCAGAAACTTTTAATATTTCATTTTGAAATGGGGTCTCACTAGGTTGCTGATTTGGCCAGGGTTGGTGAAACAGAAATCCTAACTGCAGCGATTTAGTTCAAGTAGCCATTCTGTTTTCTGCCACTGAACTCAGCTAAATCACATGACTTCTTATCAAATTGAAATTTCTGTGAATGTGCTAAAAACAACTTTGCTATACACAACTGTGCCACCAGCTTGTTTCGCCATGGCCTTCAGCTCTGCTTAACTTTTGTAACTCCCGCGCGCTACCCTATAAAACAGACACCTGTTTTTTAGTAATCAGTGCCTCAGATTTTGGAGACTACTCCTCTTGGAGTCTGTTAAATAAAATTTCCTTTCTTCTCCTGAACTCCTCTACCGTCAACTCAATCTTCCTGCAACATCCACTGTTCTTGCTCTTCTACCTCTCTCAGGACAGAAATATTTTATGTAGTGGATGAGCTGCATATTCTAACATGCATCTTTGCATACATTACTTATTAGTCTCACAAGTCTCCAGCACAGGGAGGACGGGTATTAGTCCCACTTCTCTTCAACTCTTTTCTCTCTCTTTTCAGTGCCAGGGCCTTCGATACGCGGGTTTCAAGCACTGGTCCATCACACCTTGCGGCCTTGGCCTCAGCCACCTCCGGTCCCAGTGCCTCTGGAGAGCCTCCTAGCACCTCACACAACCTGCTGATCCGGCCGGGGCGTAGTGGACGAGGACCCTGCTCTCTCCAGTAGCGCGCGGGACCTTCCCATCCCTAAGCATACGCTCCGGTGACGCAACACTGTGACGTGTGGTAAAGTGCTAACCCAAGACAAGTGCCGGTCGAGGGGTTAGGGACACACCTGGGGGTCCCTGCTGAGGAAGGCCCCGGCCGCGCAGGTGAGGAGAAGCCGCAGAACCGCCTAAAGGCAATCTCAGAGCCCTAAAGGTAGGGCTCCACAGGGCCACATTCTCGGTTTCTAAGTGACGCAAGCGCGCAGAGGCGCGTGCGGGTTCACGACGGTGTGCGTAAAAGTGGACGCGCGCCGCGGCGGCGGCGGCGGCGAGGACGGCGGCGACGGCAGAAGCAGAGGGGGCGGTGGCTACGAGGGGGCAGCGCCACGAGCGGAAGAGGCCCCCGTGCCTGCGGCTATCTCGCCTCGGAACATCGTTGGGGTGAGTAACCGGGCCTCGCCGGGGACGAGAGGCCTGGCCGCACCTGCTGCGCGGGCCCGGGGCGCGGGGACGCGCGCTCTCTCCGTACCCGCGCGCGCCGCTCCACGCCCCTCTGCCGTTTTTCCTGGGGGCGGGGGAAGGAGTGGGGACGGGGGCTGACGAGGGTCAATTCTGTGGCCCCTTGCGCCCTGCGAAGCGGCAGTGGGGGGCTGGAGGAGACTCACTGTTCTGGAAGGTGGTTGTGTGGTTGTGTGTGTGTGCGTGTGGAGGGGTGTTTTAGGGTGGGTCTCCAGGCTCCAAACGGACCGATTCCTGCCTGAGACGCAGTTGTCAGAGACCGATTCAAGGCGGATCCCGAGAACCCCGGGGGTCATTAGAGCCCCAGCCCTGCCCAGGCACCGAGTAGGAGTCGGTTGTTATGGAGAGAGTTGTGAATCAGTGCCTGCGTGCGCGTCAGACACACCCACGACCTGGGGAAGGCCACCTGTCAGGGTAGATGAGACCTGTTGCTGAGTTTCCAACCTCACGTGTATGTCCTTGTGCTTCCATGCTATTTTATCGGTGTTACAGATTTTGAGGATAAGGGGCTGATACTCATCGTTGCTCGTTAATCCCTCAGAAACTCAAATCTGCAGCTGCATTTTGCAGAACCTTGTTACATACTTTTGTCGTTATTAGGGCCGAGGAAGAATCGAAACTTTTTTCCCCTCCTAAAAGCAGTTTGCGCTTGTTATTTACGAGACAGAAAATGTAGATTCTGGGCAGGTTCCGGGAAGCCCAGGTATAAATAAGTGAAGCAAATCATGAGCCCAGGGCTTTCTTAGTGTGTGGTACCCCCACACGGGCAAGTGTTGGTGATTGTAGTTGTCATTGGAAGGAGTCTGGAGTTGGCGATGACCAAGGCTGCTGAAATGTGATCATGCTTTGGGCAAGAAAATTTAGGAAAGTAACTTCAAAGTTTTCATCACGGTCTGGAGTTTTCTGATTCAGTATCGTAACTAAGAATCTACAATGTATGCTTTGTGAGCTTATGTGCTGGAACCAGTAATCCTTGTAACTCTTTTTTTTTTTTTTTTAATCCTTGTAACTCTTAAGAGTACTTAATTCGGGGGCCCGGCAGGATGGCTCAGTGGTCTAAAGCCTCTGCATGGGAAAGCTTAGGCGGCTTCAGGGACCGCGGTTCGATCCCCGGCACCACATGCTGCGCCAACCCTGCCCTTGGGGTAGGCTGAGCCGGCCATAAAAATAAATAAATAAACAAACAAAAAGTTGTGAAACAAGAAAAAAAAAAAAAAAGAGCACTTAATTCAAAAAAACTCTCAGAAGTATAAACCCTTTTAGGACAGGAATTGCTTCTAATCTCTTCCTTGCCTTATCTCCTAACACAGAGTAAGCACATAGTAGATATTTGTTAGGTTTCATACTGGGAGTAATTGATGTATCAGTATATACAAAGTATTTAGTTCAATCCCTCACCTATTTAATGTGTCCTCTCCAGTGTTATGCTAGATATGTGATTATGATTTTACAAATAACAGAAGATTTGGCTTTTTAAAAAATATATTTAGTACAGGATCTACAGGGTGTCACTATACAGATCAGCCTCACAGTGATCCTTACTGTTTTTCAGCCTCCCAAGTGCTAGGATTACAGGGAGTCACCATACTCAGTCTCAATTGCTGTCTCAGTGCACCCCAGAGTAGGGACAGCACAGAAGGTCAGATTAACCCTGACCCCTGCATCTGCCTGAGCAGGAGCTTTAATCTGCTGAGCTATCTGGCTGGCCCCTGGCTGTTTTCATTTAAGAGCAGACTAGCCAGGAGAAGAAAATAAATAGGTTTATATTTATTATATATGCCCCACATATATCACATTTATTATATATGTATATATATATATATATATATATATATATCAATATGTAGACCAGTATATATATCAAATGACATAGTACTGTAAAGTAGTGTTATGTGAAGACTAAATGTAGTAGAAGGTAGTTTGAGTTAGGAAACTCTGGGAGAGGCGATATATATATATATATATATATATATATATATATATATATGGCGATATATATATATATATATATGTTTATATTTATTTGAGTTGGTCTTTGAAGGTGATGTAAAATTAGAAAAGATGTAAGAAATATGCTGAAAAGTTAAGGTCAGGTCATCAAGGGAGTGTATTCCGGAAACATGAATGGAGCAGAAGATGGTCTTTGGTAGGTAAATAGGAGATAAAGGTTAACATGGTGGGAAGGGAAATTAAGGTCTGAGGAAGACAGCACCTCTTATAACAAGATAAGCTGGCTAGCCGGGCATGGTGGCGCACGCCTGTAATCCCAGCACTTGGGAGGCTGAGGTAGGAGGACCAGTGCGAGTTGAAGACCAGCCTGAGCTACAAAAATGAACTCAAGGCCAGCCTGAGCTGCATAGTGAGACCCTGTCTCAAAAAGACAAAAAAAAAGAAAGATAAGCTGCTGATAAGGAGGGATGGAGATTGTTCATCATAGTAGCTTTAAACAAGAATGTGTTATTTTTACTTAGAGAGTATTTTGTTCAAACCAGGATCCAGTATGTATATTGCATATTTTGATTGCAATTTCTATTCTTGTTTCAGAACCTTTGTTTATTCACTCATTTTTATGGCCGGCTCAGCCCACCCCAAGGGCAGGGCTGGCACAGCATGTGGTGCGGGGGATCGAACCGCGGTCCCTGAAGCTACCCAAGCTTCCCCAAGCAGGCGCTTTAGACCACTGAGCCATCCCGCTGGACCCTTGATTGCAATTTCTAATTAGGTTAAATGCCTCACAAGTGTGCATATACCATACCAGCACATATTTCATCTTCTGAAATTTATTTGATGTTCTTAGGCCCTTCTGTTGGGAATTTACTAAAATGACATATATTTCAGTAAATATGTGTTTTCTTGTCCTGACCAGTCTGCTTTTAAAGGAAAAAATCCCAGGCTTCTGTTATTTGTAACCTCACAACCTCACAAAGGATCCATCTAGCCATACTCAGTGACACAGTTTTGCCTGGGATTATCTCTCATAGTGACCTGTGAGTTTCGCAGTTACTGGTGATTGTGTGTGTAAAATAAAATGTTAGTTGGGAAAGGAATCTTCCTGATGGATATTGAAAAGTACTGACAGAATAATTGGACTAGTAAAGACACTGATGCTGAATATTGAACTATTTGTAACATCTTTTGTAGTAGGAAAATTCTTTTCAGTGGTATGTAAGCTTAAGGTTGAATTACTGAGACATATAGAGTTGCAGAGCAAATGTTGCATAATTAAACAACTCAGAAAATATTTATTGAGTGCTAGCTGTGGCTGGTCATTCTGTTGGATGCTGGGCAAACAAATGAATAAGTGCCCAGCCGGGCGTGGTGGCGCACGCCTGTAATCCCAGCACTCAGGAGGCTGAGTCAGGAGGATTGGTGCGAGTTCGAGACCAGCCTGGGCTACAAAAGTGAGCTCAGGACCAGCCTCAACTGCATAGGGAGACCCTGTCTCAAAAAGACAAAAAAAAAAAAAAAAAAAGAAGTGCCCATCAGAGGCGATTAACTACTAGACATGTGACAAATTGCGCTAGGGAAATAGATCACTTTTGCTGGAGAAAATATTGATAGTTAAGAAGGCTTTGAAGTGAAGAGGATGGAGTTTTACTCTGAAGGTCAAATAAAATTTTGCCACAATGAAAGGAGAGGGCAACATTTCAGCCAGAGGTGACAGTGTTATTAAAGGTTAACATGGAAGGGCCTGGCGGGATGGCTCAGTGGTCTGAAGCCCCTGCTTGGGAAAGCTTGGGCAGCTTCAGACACCTCAGTTTGATCCCTGGCACCACATGCTGTGCCAGCCCTGCCCTTGGGGTGGGCTGAGCTGGCCATAGAAATGAGTGAATAAACAAAGGTTCTGAAACAAGAAAAATAAATAAATAAATAAATAAA